>CAUYLG010063368.1:0-21129 GCA_963573385.1 Cacajao melanocephalus
GTTAATTTTATATAAAAAAAAATAAAAAAAAAAACCCCCTTTTCCTGTCTGCCCCGTACTTTTTTTTTATAAATTTTTTTTTTTTTTTTTTTTTTTTTTTTTTTGAGACACACAGTCTTGCTCTTATCACCCAAATTGGAGTGCAATGGTGCAATCTTGGCTCACTGTAATCTCCGCCTCCTGGGTTCAGGTGATTCTTCTGCCTCATCCTCCTGAGTAGCTGGGACTACAGGCAAGTACTGCCACACCAGGCTAATTTTTTTTTTTTTTTTTTTTTTTTTTGTATTTGTAGTAGAGATAGGGTTTCACCATGTTGGCCAGGCTGGTGTTGAACTTCTGACCTCAGGAAATCTGCCCGCCTCAGCCTCCCAAAGTTCTGGGATTACAGGTATGAACCACCACACCTGACCCTATATCTTTTTTTGTGATCTGATTTCAAATGTGGAGAAAAAGAGTGCCTTGCCCAGTACTCTCAAAAATTTGTCGTTGGACACAGTAATAAAAGCTAGCCCTCTGTGGCCTTAAACAGAGCTATGGAATATTAGACCTCATTTCGAAGACAATTTATTTCCCTCTGACTAGGGAGTTCAGAGATTTTTTAAAAAGCTCTGTAAAGATAAATATTTGAAATACAGGGAACATGTACTGCTGCTCTTGATTGAAAGCATCTTGATGAAATCCTTATAGGAAGTGAAATCTGTACAGGGCACACACTGAAAAAAAGAGCCATGGGTGATCTGCAATGCCCTGGGCATCTCTTCACTGATCATACTTTCAACATATTTTTAATATTGTCTTCCTTTTAAAAGGACAATTCTGGTGACTTCACTTTTAGGTCAATGAAATACAGTCTACTGGTGTCAATAACAAAATGATAAAAAAGGGAAGCATTTTATACACAAACACAATGGAATTTCAACTTGTGACCCAGGGCCTCTGGGAAGTAATTCACTTCCTCCATAAGCAAAGGACACCAATGTCCTCCCCAGGAGGTCAGAAGCAGGAGGGGGTAGGGTTACCATGGAGTCTAGATTCTAAGAGATGTTTGAAATGCAGTTGCCCTGCCCATTTTGTTTAGTTGCAATGTTACTCACAGACATAGGCAATAATGAGGAAGTAATAGCTGGGATGGTCTTGGGTTGACCCTCGCAGAGAAAGATCAACTCTTTCTTTCTTTAATAGCAGGGCATGTGACCGTGATGACTGCTATTTCTTTCAGATAGTTTTGGTGTTGATGGTCACCCGAATGAGACAAGGATTCTTAGGTCAGTCCATTTTCCTGAATTATGAGACACACATCAAAAGTTAGTCTCAAAACTTCACCTCTCCCTGTGACTCTGTTCCTCTGTAAATGGGGAAGAGGGCTTCCCTTTTGGCCCTTGGGCAGAAGGCTTCTTATTTGTACTCAGTGACTGTGTTAGCAGAAAGGGGTCCTGATAGAGACTCCAAGAGAGGATTCTTGGGTCTCACACAAGAAAGAATTTGAGGTAAATCCATAGAGTAAAGTGAAAGAAAGTTTGTTAAGAAAGTAAGGAATAAAGAATGGCTACTCCATAGGCAGAGCAGCCCCGAGGGTTGCTGGGCTGAGGATACTTAGTTATTTCTTGATCATATGCTAAACGGGGGGATTATTCCTGTGTTTTCTGAGAAAGGGGTGGGCAATTCGTGAAACTGAAGGTTTCTCTCCCTTTTAGACAATAAAGAATAACTTCCTGAGGTTGCCATGGCATTTGTAAAGTATCATGGCACTGGTGGGAGTGTCTTTTAGCATGCTAATGCATTGTAATTATTGTATAATGAGCAGTGAGGATGACCAGAGGTCACGCCTGTCGTCATCTTGGTTTTGGTGGGTTTTGGCCGGCTTCTATACTGCGTCTTGTTTGATCAGCAAGGTCTTTGTGACCTGTATCTTGTGCCAACTTCCTGTCTCATCCTGTGACTTAGAATGCCTACCCACCTGGGAATGCAGCTCACTAGGTCTCAGCCTCATTCTATCCAGCCCCATTTGAGATGGAGTTGCTCTGGTTCAAACACCTCTGACAATTGAATTGGGCTGCTGGTGAGATGAGCCTTGCTGATTTTGCAGCAGCAAATAATTCTAATAAAAGGACCGCAATAGAGCCTGAAGCTATAGCTATTTCCATAATGCAAGTCAACCTGCAGAGTCCCTTTTAGGCCAGGTCTGGATCCCCACACACATCTTGTAGAAGACTTGTATATCACCTGCCCATAATTCTTTTTTAAGTAGGTTATATGAACTGGTACAGATAAAATGAAAACCTAGTTCCCTCAAACTGGTTCTTCACCTGAACTTGATTGAACCCACACTGAAACACTTGAAAGTTTTGATAAAGGCACCGTTTTCAGTCTTAAAATAGAAAGGCAGATTTTGGAAAGCCAGGCAGTTTTAAAGTAAGTTCTCCTGGAGAAACAGCTCTTATCAAAGTAAATTGTCTCTGTTCAAGGCATCTGCTGGTTTATAGGGTAATGCAGAAGTTTACCACCTCTCTAAAAGTTCAGGTCTCCTTCTCTTTTTAAAATTAGACTTGTGTTCTTGGTTATTGGTCAGATATATGGCAAACACCTGAATCCCTTCAAATACTTTGAAATTTCAAAGTATTTTTATCATGGCCATATGCAAGAACACTCTGCATTTAGTTGCACACTCATATTCCTTTGTTCAGTGTCTCAGTTTTAAAAATAAATGAAATGAATACGTTAGCATTTAACATTTCCTTAATCATTGATATTTTTCAATTTTCTGAAGTCTGTACCTTCTATTTTCAGATTTATTTTGATCAGAAGAAAGCCCTTTTATCAAAAGAAGGCAGCTTGATAATAATACCAGCTCTGCTCAATTCAAATTGCAATTTCAAAGAGTGAAGGATAGCATATGTGAAAAGTGCTAGACCATAGTTAGTATTTTCTTCTGTTACTACTCTTTATATTTTTAAAGAATTCATTAAATGTGTTCTCGGCTGCCCTGCCTTTCAGGACACATTAATATTTTGGGAGAATGGCCATTTTTGATGTCCTATGAATGGTCATTGAGGGCTCAGCAAGGATATTTGACTAGTGGGTTTGATCTTTTTATCTCTTACTAGATATTGTAATAGATATGAAAGTCACATGTTCTCGAGTGTGTGCTGATGTTGGCTGTGGGAGAGATTTGAGAGCAGTGTAATTCCCCTGGCCTTTCCCGCCATGGAGCTGTGATAGTCCCAGAACCTACGCTCATGGCTGCCTGCTGAATGGCTGATAACTGATGAAGTAGACCTGAGAAATATTTGGCTTTGTATGACTTCTGCAAGAGAAGGTATCCAAAGGCACTAGTATTAGCATGCAGCACCCAGCTGACCTTGGGTCAGCTTTCCTGGTCCTTAGTCCCATTAGCCAGGTCCTACATGCTGGCCAGCTGGCGAAGTCCAGCTTTGCATCCAGTTACTGTTTGCTCAGCTCATAGTTTCTGTTTGCACATTCACCTCCTCCGTCCAGCCTTTTAGAGGAAGGAATAGCATGCTGGTTAGAAAGTAGATTAGAAAATGTCAGCCGGGTACAATGGCTCATGCCTGTAATCCCAGCACTCTGGGAGGCTGAGGCAGGTGGTTCACCTGACATCAGAAGTTCTAGACCAGCCTGACCAACATGGAGAAACTCCATCTGTACTAAAATACAAAATTAGCCGGGCATGGTGGCATTCGCCTGTAATCCCAGCTACTCGGGAGGCTGATACAGGGGAATTGCTTGAAGCTTAAACCCAAGAGGCAGAGATTGCAGTGGACTGAGATCTTGCCATTGCACTCCAGCTTGGGTAACAACAGCAAAACTCTATCTCAAAAAAAAAAAAAAAGAAAAGAAAAGAAAAAAGAAAATGCCTACATGTGGAGTTGCTTCACGCATTGCAAGCTTCTCCATCCCCTTGGGCTGACCCCTAGTTTACCCACTGGGATGCTGAGGGCAACTTATATCCAGCTTTATTCCTCAAACTGGGACTTTCAGATCCTATGGATGGGAGTGTGAGCAGGTACTATAGCTTTGTAAAACTGTTTGATGTTACCTATTTAAACTACCGACATGCCTACACTTGGACAGGGTAATTCTCCCCCTACCATTGGTTGGTGTCCTTCTCTGACCACTGAGTTTGGCCTTTGCCTCTCAGCCTGGATGTGTTGTGCCAGCCATTCTCCCAGTCTCCATGTGAACCCTTTGGAGCAGGTCTGTTTGCTTACTGGCTTCATTGGCTTCATGGTGAAATTTGTGCCTAATTTGCTGACCCTCCATCAGGAAAGCACACCTTTTTGGTTTAATTTACCTAATGATAATCAAACCCTATCCTGAATTTGGGTCTGATATTTATTAATATTATTTAATATATGATATTTACTATTTCTGATATTTATCAGAAATTGGGTCTGATAAAGTAGGAGGAGCAAAGGTCATTGAGCCATCAGATGTGAAGAAGAGCAGCAGGCAGGGTTAGGCTCCTTCAATTAGGCATTTGAGGATATGGTTATTTGCTTCTATATTTGTTTATAGTTTGAGGGTTGGAGCTGAAGGAGTTGTTTATCTCTACAGTGAGCTAATTTTCAACATTACAAGGCTTTTTCTTTTTCAACAGTGTCTTTCTGTGGTCTCTCTAACTCTTAGCGTGAGTGCTTCAAATTATATAGAAAGACTGCGATGGGTTGAATTGCATCCCTTCTTCCCCAAATATGTTGGAGAGTGCCTCAAAATGAAACCTTATTTGGAGATAGGTGCTTTACAAAGGTAATCAAGTTAAGATGAGGGCAGTAGGGTTGGCCCTAATCCAGTAGGACTAGTGTCCTTATGAAAAGAAGAAATCTGGACTCACAGACAGGGACACACAGAGGAAGATGGCGTGAAGAGACACAGGGAAAGGATAACCGTCTACAAGTCAAGGAGAGAAGTCGGAATAGACCTGTCCCTCATAGCCCGCAGAAGGAAGCAACCCTGCTAGCACGTTGATTTTGGATTCTAGCCTCTAGATCTATGACAGAATGCATTTTTGTTGTTTAAGTCACCCACTTTGTGATACTTTGTTACGGCAACCCTAGGAAACTGATGCAAAGAACTCTGAAGGATTTTTGATTACAGGACCTAAGGGAAGGTTTGTGAATATTGAAAATTGTGATGTAAATTAAGATCTTTAAAAAGAAAGAGGTGAGTAGGTAGAAGGAGTTTGAAAACACTGGCTGTTTTTTAAGTAAGAGATATGATGTCAGCTGGGCGCGGTGGCTCACGCCTATAATTCCAGCACTTTGGAAGGCTGAGAGGGGTGAATCTCTTGAAATCAGGAGTTCAAGACCAGCCTGGACAACATGGTGAAACCCTGTCTCTACCAAAAATATAAAAAATTAACCAAGTGTGGTGGTGCATGACTGTAATCCCAGCTACTCAGGAGACGGAGGCAGGAGAAGTGCTTAAACCTGGGAGGCAGAGGTTGCAGTGACCTGAGATCATGCCAGTGTACTCCAGCCTGGGCAACAGAGTGAGACTCCATCTCAGGAAAAAAAAAAAAAAAAAAGAAAAAAAAAGGGAGGGAAGGAAGGAAGGATGGACGGACAGAAGGAAGGAGAGATTTGATCTCTAAGGAAGATCAGTGAGTGAAAATCAGCCCAAGCAAAGCTACTATCTTGAATAAAGAAAATGACTAAGGTAATAGTAATGTTTTTTTCCACCTGGTTGCCTGGGATGGGTATTTTGTAAATTGCTCCATCACTTCCATTGGGTTTGCTGAGCCTGGGCCATGGAAGCAAGTTTTTTCTTTATTTCTTACTGGTCACGGGAGTTTAATCATTTTCACAATCAACTAGAAAATAACAGTTGTAAAGGAATTTTGAAGAACATACGCTGGGGCGTTGGGCCACTTTTTCTTGGCTTGAAATTGAGGCAGAGGGGTCACAAATAACAAAGAAAATCATGCAGCCTGGCTTTTATTCTTCAACAAACATTTCCTGAGTGCCTGCTCTTTTCCAGGTGCTGGGTGCGTACTGGACCCAGTGCATGGTTGACTAAAGAGCACACAGTCCCTGCCCACATGGTACTTAGATGCATTGTTTAAGAAGCAAGCTTAGACCTGAGCCTTGGAGGAGGATAGCTCAGATTCACGGAGGTGGGAAAGGACAATGTCTTAGTCATTTGAATGGCATTAGGCTGAGGAACAAACAGCGAAAGCGTGGCATGGCAGAGTGCTGGGGGGACCGGGGAGACAAAGGCCCCATCCCAAGTTCCTGAGTGTTCTTCTGAATCCGCAGGCTGCCACTCTTAGCTCCCCTGCAGTTAGGAACATGCCTGATCTCCTGTCTGATCTCCTGTGAAGGGGAATTCTGCAGGAAAAGGATGGGTTTTGCATAATAATGCCTGTGTTACTGTTGTTAATTCTTCCCTGAGCGTCAGCCCCAAAGGCTGGAGAAAAAGCAAATCTTTCTTCAGCTCATTTGGTTGGAAAAGTAAAGTTCATCCATTTGTTGCTAGATAACTCTTGCCTCCGGCCTTAAACAAAATTAGTTTTTGAAAGTGAATCCCCATTTGGCAACTATTTATCTTGAAACAGAGGCCAACCCTTAAAAATATGTTGCAATATGTACACTTGCAGGCATGAGAAATGGAGTCTTGAAAGATCTTGTAGATACTACTAAGATTCGTGAAATCCTGGTTCAGTATTAGTTCCTTCTCTAAGGGTGCCCACAGGGGCTGGTTCCCAGTGGGGAGCCCCCTCTCTGCAGGTGGAGTATAAGCATGCAGTTCCTGTTCCCAGGGAGGGGGCTTCTACCCTCATGGGAGTTGTTATGGGGAATCTTCAGAAACTACCAGGAGCCCTTAAAGCCCTTGAGAACTTCAAGAAGGTGAGCTGCTAGGGTGGAGGGTTGTGGGGGTGAATTGAATCCATACTCCTTTATAGGTCCTTGATTGTCCTTGGGCTGCTATGCTAAGGGTCTACTTTCTTCTCTCTTTCACCATGCCTTACCCCCTTTCCCCTATATATTTATGCTTTCCAGTGACATGCTATGGCAAACCTGAAGACCTGCTTGATTTAGTTCTTTAAGCTAAAAAAATTCAGCTTCCCTAAGTTTAACTTTCTGTCTGGGAGTTAGACTCTATCACAGAATGTCACATTGGGTGGAGCTTCAGACTGATGGAGAACTATGTTTCAGTATTAGAGCAGCTTTTCATTACCCATTTGCTATATTAACATGATCTGGAAAGGTGAAGAAAACCAGGGAACTAGTAAAACTGAGAAAAAGAAGTTGATTTTCCATTAATTCGATAGTTGCAGAGACTGTGTAGGTCTGGCCCTGGACTAAGCACAGGCATAAATAAGACTATTCCTGTCCTCAAGATCATACCCATTTACCGGGGAGAGAAACATCTAAGCAGTTCCAATACAATGCAGCACAGTATCATAGATGTTTGCGCAAGATGCAGGAGGAACCTCGGGGGAAAGGGGAACAATAAATAGGGAAGAATTTGGAAAGGAGTTGGTGGTGGGGCTCAGTGGTATAAGCCAGTATGTGTTGGAAGCTGAAAGAGGAGTTTTAGGCAGGGCAGAGCACAGAAAATGTTTGAAGACAGAGCTCAGTAGGTCTAGCAAAGTGCAGTGAGAAGAGAGTATGTCTGGCATGTAGGGTGTTATGGAGGTAGGGCAGGAACAGGATAGGAAATGTGGGTAGAGACAGACCAGGAAGGGCCTTCTGGGAGCCTGGAGTTCTCATTCAAGAGATGAGCAGCAGTAGGGGATCCATGGGTTCAGGCTGGTATTTAGAAAGAGCCTGCTGGTACTAGGATGGAGGTGGATTGAAGGTTAGTGAGCCTGGAGGCAGGAACAAAGCAAAAAAGTCCAGTCTGGTCTCAGCATCCCAAGTGTGAGCCACGTGGCCTTGGGGAGGTCTGTTGCTATCACGTCAGGGGCATCCTGTAACCTGAGAGCACTTGATGGGAATTCATTCTGTTACTTAAAGACTGGTTGGACCAATTATTTATTAACCATACTGGTGGCATGTCTGTATACCTTGACTCTGACACTCACTCTTCCCAGCTTTCAAGTCCAGAGAAAACAAAATATTGAGACTGTTCCTGGCACTAGGGATAGAGTTGTGAATGAAATGGACAAAAGTCTCTTCCCTTGAGGCGCTTACATTCTACCGAGGAGACAGAATGTAAACAATCGTACACATTAAATGATAGGTAGCAATGAAGGCGCTGGTGAAAAATAAACATTGGGGAAGGGGCTTGCAATGTACAGTGGGGAGCCAGTAAAGCCTTGATGAGGTGGTGTTTTAACAGATTTCACCCTGGAGGGTCCTTCACTTCAAGGGCTAAGTTGTTTAAACGGAGGGCAAGTGTGGTCCAGTAGTTTGCAAAGGATCCCTGGACCTTCATGGTGCCACGGGCTGTGCTTGCTGTCCCTGGAGCAGGCATCCAGGCTAACCACAGAAAATCTATGATGGAAGGAGGATCTAATAAACATTCTGTTTCTCAGCTTGGAGCTGCTCTTGAATATTCAAAGCAACTCACCACTCCCTTCTCCCCTCCGCCCCCAGTTTATTTGCTGAAAAGAAAAAAAAAAGCAGCTCAGCTGTAGCATCTGTTTTCTAGTGAAGTCCTTGCTTCTTACTCAATTTTCCAGCTGGTTTGACTTATCAGTACACAAACAGGTCACCTGACTGGCTCAGGGCCACACAGTGAGCAGAAGAAAATTCCACCAAAACAGAAACCCAATCTTCTTCTTATTATTATTTTAAATTGCAAAGTTTCTGTGAGTTCCAGAGTCATGGCAGATGGGATGCTAATCACATTCACTGAAAATATATGCAAGGAACTTCAGTGCAGAACTCTGCATCTGGCTCCAGGGCTATATATGACTCGATTTCCCCAGTGGAAAAGGGAAGGCAGGGAAATACCCTCCCCCCACCCATTCAATGGCCTCCCCCAGTTGGAGGCCCTTGTTCCAATGCAGCTGCATTTTGGATTTCATCCTCTTCAAAGTCCACACCCAAGGTGTGGCGTTGCCCAGTGAAATTAGGGTTTCTTTTCTCACTGCCCTTCTTCCCATCTCCGTTCTTCCTGCTGCCCTGCAATTTCAAGTTAATAAACAAGCTGCTACAATGCTGGGGAATTTCTGGGTAGAAATGGCATACGGTTGCTGGTGAACTCTTACAGGTAGTTGCAGTGAGGTTGAGATTGACACAGGTTTAGAAAATATAAAAAACACCTTATGGGCACTCTCATTTATGATTCTCCTTTTTGTTTGCAGTAAGCTTTGGGTTAAGTCTTTCAGGCTAATCCATTCAGCTCCAGTCCTCTAACCCTTTGATTTTTGTTATCTATTTAAGCTACAGGAACCTTATCTTCAAATGAAGATTAATGTGAAAACACACTGGTTGTTGCTTTCATAGAAGTTCCATTGGGTCTAAAGCCCCTGCCCAGCAGGCTTCTCCTGTTCCCTCTCCATGCATCGCCTTTGTGACTCAGGGCCCTGTGGGACCTTAGACAAAGGTCTTTAACTCTCTGAGCCTCAGTGTTCTTATCTGTCATTTGGGCACAATGATATGCACCTCTTGGGGTGTTGGTGGGGATGAATGAAACGGTCCAAACCCAGTGACTTGTAAACTGAATGGCTGATTAGTATTTTCTTCCTTGACTCATTCTGAGATGGGTTCTAAATGGCCATCTTTATTTTTTGTCAATACTACTGCTAAAGTGAATCACTGGAGTCATAGTCTAAGCATACCCTTCTAAATGCCTTACTTTACCAGAGTAAGCCCTTCATTCAAGGAGCTCGTTTCTTATTTTTATTATTTTCCCTATCTTTCTAGGTACCCCAAGTGTTTCTTTCCTGGCTCTCTAATCTTATTTAGCCACCAACATAATGTTCTCCTTTTTATTTTGAAAATTTCAAACACATAAAAGTAGAATAGTCCAGAGTGAACATTACAGTGGACACTGTATATCCATCAACTGAAATTAACAACTGTTAACATTATTCATTGTCATATATTCTTCATCTTTTTTTTTTGCTGAAATATTTTGGAGAAAATCTAAGCAATCATGAAATTCATACTTTTTCCTGTGTGTGTGTGTATGTATATGTGTGTGTGTGTGTGTGTGTGTATATATATATATATATATATATATATATATATATATCTCACTATAAAATAAAAATATCTTAAATATTCATGGTAACTTAATTACATAGTACAAAATAAAAACCCAATAATTTATTAATGTCATCTAACACCCAGTCCACAGTCAGTGTCTTTTTATACACGGTTTGTTAGAATCCAAATAAAGTCCACATATTACCTTTGGTTCTTTCAATCACCAAATCCACCCTTCCCCAATTTATTCTGCTAAAACAAGTCCTGATCGCTGGGTTCATACTCTCCTCTTCTTATCCGAGTTTGGGAGGGGTCAAAAGGCAAGGTCAAAGGTTAAAGATCATCCCTGTCTTGATAGGTGTTTTGGTTGCTCTCCATTGCATATTTGTAAGCGTCTAAACCCCTGGATTTACACTGTAACACAACTTTTCATTCTTTTACAAAAGAGACATTTTGTTGGAGGACTATGATGAGAAAAACTGAGAGGGTGCATGTACGATGCTTAACGCCACCCAGTACACAGAGCATACGCAAAAAGTTTATGGATTCTTAATTGGGAGTGATGGTTATGATGGTTCCATCTTAGAAAGCGGGTCTTTGGGTCAGCAGACTTACATTGGAAATCTGCATTTTCTCCTTGTCATCAAGCATGTTACTGAAGGAGCATCTCCGAGTCTCCCTTTCATCAGCGATAAAGTGAGATTGATATGATCTCTTAGCACTTTGGAAAAGAGAGATGCTGTGAATAAAACACATATAACATTGCCGGACACAAAATAGGGCTTCAACAAATGGTAGTATATTTACCACATATGTAAAATAGGTATCATGCACTACCATCTGTCTTATTTCTCTCTCTCTGTCTCTCCCTCCTTCCCTCCCTAGCTTTATCCTTCCTGTCTTTCAATTCCTACCGCATGAGGATAGGAATCTAAATACATGTCAGTGTATCCATGGCACAATGGAAAGAATCTTTGTTTAGTATTCTAGGTCTGAACTCATCTTTTAGTGGTAATCTGCCCTCAGGCAATTCATGCTACTTGCTCGAGCACAGTCCATTCACTTGTGAAACAGGAATAATAGTACCTGTTCTGAAAACCTTATAGGTTAGTGTGATGCTCATGTAGGTGCCACAGGGTGAGACGGCTTTGAGATGGTGAAAGTGCCAACTGACGGGCTAAGTCCAAAGTACACTGAACGGGTTTTAAAGAAATGAATACAAATTCCAATGACATGAGGTAACTAATAAGCATTGCCTTTAAAAAAAAATCACATTCGTCTTCTCTGGTTTACTTGGTTTTCTTTACCGTTGAATTATTCCACCAGGATTTGCTCTCTGTTGAGGCTCGAGAGCCACAGACTGCTAACGGGAGGCAGTGTTTCGGAGATCCTATGTGAGGTGGGAACTCTCCTGGATGCAACGGGGCCCTTCAAGTGCATCACCAAACAAGCCATCCCAGAGGCGAGGAACAGAAAGCCTCAAATAGCAAATTAAGATGTTCTCATCACATGGCTTAGTAAAATGGTTTAAAACACACAGAAGTAAGGAGAAAGAGATGAAGACTAACACCCCTGAGGTAGAGGACAAGCAGCATTGAAAGGGCCAAACTCTGAGTCCTGTATTACAGGGCTTTGCAACCCCCCAGCCATAGACTGTTACCAGTACCAGCCCATGGCCTCTTAGGAACCAGGCCACACAGCAGGAGGTGAGTGGTGGGTGGACCAGCAAGCAAAGCTTCATCTGTATTTACAGCTGCTCTCCATAGCTCACATTGCCCCCAAGCTCCACCTCCTATCAGATCAGTGGTGGCATTATATTCTCATAGGAGCACGAACCCTATGATAATAGTGAACTGCACACGTGAGGGGTCTAGGTTGTGCACTCCTTATGAGAATCTAATGCCTGATGATCTGTCACTGTCTCCCATCACCCCTGGATTGGATTGTCTAGTTGCAAGAACACTAACTCAGGGCTCCCACTGATTCTGCATTATGTTGAGTTGTATATTTATGTCATTATATGTTACAATATAATAATAGAAATAAAATGTGCAATAAATGTAATGTGCTTGAATCATCCCAAAACTATCACCCTGCCACCCCAGTCCTTGGAAAAATTGTCTTCCACGAGACTAGTCCCTGCTGGAAAAAAGGTTGAGGACCACTGCTGTATGAGACAATTCAGGGCCAGGTGTGGTGGCTAACGCCTGTAATCTCAGCCCTTTGGGAGGCTGAGGCTGGCAGATCACCTGAGGTTGGGAGTTCAAGACCAGCCTGACCAACATGGTGAAACTCTGTCTCTACTAAAAGTCCAAAATTAGTTGGGCGTGGTGGTGCATGCCTGTAATCTGAGGTACTTGAGAGGCTGAGGCAGGAGAATCCCTTGAACCCGGGAGGCAGAAGTTGTGGTGAGCCAAGATTGCGCTATTGCACTCCAACCTGGTCAACAAGAGCAAAACTCCGTCTCAAAAAAGAAAAAAAGTAAGACAATACAGCCCCTCACCCCTTTTCTCTGTGTCTGTCTCTCGCTCTGACACTGGGGTTATGAAGAAGACAAGAGTTAATAACAAGGGGGCCAACAGATGGAAGGCACCTGAGGCAGACACACACATTTGTTTTTGTGAGGCATGGAGACAGGTGTGCTTGGTCAATGATCCTTAACCGTTTTGGCACCAGGGACCATTTTCATGGAAGACAAATTTTCCATGATCCAGGCAGGGGTGGGGGATGATTCAGTGCATTACATTTATTGTATACTTTATTTCTGTTATATTACATTTTAATATACCTAATGAAATAATTGTACAACTTTTCACAATGTAGAATCAGTGGGGGCCCTGATCTTGTTTTCCTGCAACTAGATGGTTTCATCTGTAGGTGATGGGAGACAGATCATCAGGAATTAGATTCTCATAAGGCACATGCAACCTAGATCCCTCACATGCACAGTTCACAGTAGGGTTTGCACTCCTGTGAGAATCTAATTCTGTGGCTGATCTAAGAGGAGGTGGAGCTCAGGGGTGTAATGCTTGCTTGCTCACTGCTCACCTCCTGCTGTGTAGCCCAGTTCCTAACAGGCAGCAGCCCAGGGGTTGAGGACCCCTGTTTTAGGCAGAGGACAGGCAGAGCCAAAATGGGTGTTCTGCATGACTGATCACTTTAAGTCCTGGTGAATTTTGAGTGCCTCAAGTGTATTTAGTGTAATTCTGAATATTTGGTGTCCTTCCATCCTTCCCATCTTCCACCTGCACCATGGGCTCAGCATACCTTATCTTTGTGTAACTCATCTCACTCTACTTCATTTCTTCTATGATCATTGACCTGCTTCTATTATTTTCTAGAGATGCGCTGAACATCCTTAAACAATACAGCAAACAGCTATCACAGCACATATTTCAGCTTTCTCATGTGAAACAGGTATGAACTGAAGACCTGCATGCAGTGTGAGAGAAGGAAGCCTGGGACATAGCCCTTCTGACTCTTATTTCAATACAATCCCCGTGGTCTTTTAACTTTCTTCCTGTTCCCAGGGTGGGATAAGAAGGAATAGAGACTGGGCTAAGCTGTCTGCAATAAACAGACAAGCAATCCAGCATGACAGTGGGACTTTTTGGATGTATTTGGAGGCACAGGAATATCAATGCTTGTCAACCTTCATTTTTCAGCCCGTGTGATGTAGCAGAAAAAAGCCAGAGAGACATAAGTGGAAACCCCAGCTTTTCCATTTGGCTAAATAACTTGACCCTGGGACAGTTCTTCCTTTTCTCAGCTTACAAAATGAGTAGAAGGATAGAGTTATTATGAAAATTATATGAGAAAGAGAGAGCATGTGAAGTGCTAATCATTGAGATTGGCTTAAAGCTGGGACTCAAATGCGAGTTCTGCTATTTTTCCACTTACCTCTTCTCACTTCTTCACTGTAGGCTTCAGTTTGTCCCCAAGCCAATGGCATTCACTGTTCCCATTAGTCTCCTGCTAAAATTTTGACTCAAGGTGGTGACAGGGAGTGATGCTGTGTTTGGCCGCCCCACCTGACAATGAGAGGGATTGAATTATGGTGGGAACTCTTTGGCCAGGGGCTGCTTTCTGCTGGGTCTTTTTGGGGGATGCTTCATTCTAGAGGCCAAGAGCGCTTCAAAGAAGGACCAATAAATTGTGCTGGGGGCTGACAACCACACTGCCAAGGGCAGAGTTGCACACGGCAGGCCTTCTTGTTCCTTTAGAAGAACTCTCAACCCCTGGGGTAGAGTTTCCTGTAAGTGTGGGTGTTAACATGGTTTGTTTTGGTGGTGGTTTTGCTGCATGCAACTCCTTCCAGAGGCTAAGACATGAAAAGTCCTGCCAGAAAATGATCACCGAGGAATAAATAATACAGTCCTCTCCTGAAGCCCAGCAGTTATTCTCCACACTCTCATCGTCCAAAACCCTCTCCCAATTGCCAGCTCCAAACTTATAGAGGTCTCAGCAAATAGGCATGAGGTAGGAAAATGTTCCAAAGCTGCCTTGGCTCAGCAGGGTGCACCCAGGCTAGGATGGGGAGAATTCCAAGGTAAACAGGCTGTGTTATCACTCCAGACTTTCTTGGCAGGAACAAACTGGTTTCCAGCCCCAAAACATATTTTGTGTGGATAATGGACAATTAGTTACAGAGTAAACACATGAGGAGTTCGCAGGTGTTATGTTCCTTTGTGTTCGCCAACCAGATGTTCTTCTGTGGGACTGGATTTTTTGGCCCCCTGGGAGCCCCATGCTGAACTGAAATGTCATTCTTCCTCCTTTCAATGACATCAAGAAGAATTCTCACAGGAGATTTCTTAAAATGAGCTGTAGATTTCACTTGCAAACAAGATTAAACTATTTCTGCCCATTTCTTTCTTGCTTTTTTCCCCCCCAATCTGGATTATTCCATGAAGCGCTAGTCAAAATAAGCATGTAAATCTTGACCTTTAAAAAGAAGCAACTACTATAGCAGAGTTAGAAAAGTTACCTCAGGGAACTAAGGCTGTGAAATTGATGCCCAGGTCCTCGTGCTCTGGGTTGGCACTGGGTGCTGTGGATGCCACCCATGCACTGCTGCAAATCAATGCCAAAGGTGGGACATGCCAGTGCCATTTCTACCGCTCCTGGGCAAGGCACCTGGCATGCGGGGGACATTCGGAGATGCTTACACGGCATGTTCTCTTTTTGGCCAACTGTGCTGAACATCAGTGGGTCAGTTTAGAGAAAGCTGAGTGCTTGTAGAATATCTGACAGATTGAAGTGGGGCAGTGAGGTGAATGAACTTGGATTTAGGAAATGAAACTTCATCAAACTCTGCTCTGAAGTCAGTCTCATCTGTCATTAGCCTTGAAAGGTTCTACCTGGTTCTTGTTGGACAAGTCTTGGTCTGAACCCTGGAGTTGCTTGGCTGTAGCACGGGAAGATCACACAAAATCCCCTTTGCTGTCACGCCTTATAATTCCTGGAGCAGGAAGGAGTTCCTCATTTTTCCATCCCACCTTTCCCAGCACAGGAGTAGGGCTGGGCCATAGCTCCTTCATCGCTGAGTCTTGAGGTCATCTAGGCTTCCTATGACACACTCATTGTGAGGCAACTTGAGCTGCTCAGGCAGTCTGCTGCATAGGATCCTCTGCTCTTTCCCCCATTGATGATAAAAGGAGATAACCCTAAAATGTCCCAGAGGTTAAAGGTTGATTGTGGAAAATACACTCAGCATTGTTGGTTGCATAAGAAATCCAGTGACACATGCGCTATGTGCTTCTGAAAGCACTACAGCTACAAGGTCTTAATGGTGATCTTATTTGATCCTAATTAATAATACCTTATGCTACTGTAAGTGCTTGTGGTTTATAAAACACTCTGGCTTACTTTATTTAACTCTCAGCACAAATTTATGAGGCAGGTAGAATTAGGCCCCCTTTACTGGTGAATTACCTTGGTCTCAGGGAATTTATGTGATTTACCCAAAGTCATTTGCCAGTGGCAAAGTCAAACTTCAGCCTCTTGACTCCAAATCCAGGGCTTTTCCCAGCAGATTGGGAGTTCAGTGGAGTAGGTGCCACTGTTCACGTTTTATAGATGAGAACATTGAGCAGGGATTAAATAACTTGCCAACAAAAAGTGATTTGTGATAGAATCTAAGAAATAATGCACAGTTCCTGACTTCTACTCTGGGGCTCTTTTTGCATCTCCAGGAAGCTTTTAAGGGGGAATAAGTAAAGGTGGGAGAGATTATGTGATCATTGGAAAAGAAATCTAATATAAAAATCTTATCCCAAAGGACATCCCAAATTTGTAGCATGCTTATCATTATAATGTATAAAATATATTAGTGGTCAAAAAAATTTCTACTCATCCACTCCATTTATGGAATTTATTGCCTAACTATCATCTTATACCATGGCAATATTTGTGTGTGAAATGTGTCTAATTTGTGGAAGCTATAATTTTGTATTCAAGACATGATGGGTAATTATATATAGTAGTTGCATTTGAATTTCCCATCTACTGACAAAAATGATGGAATCGATCATAGCATTGTGATTTCCTTCCAGTGAAATGCATTTGCTTTCCTTTTCAATTAGTTTTGTAGGCAAGATTCAAAGATCACTCTATACCGAGAGAAAGTGGTGACTGGAGGTAGCTTTGTCACATGCAGGACTGGCGTTGCTTCCTGTCAGTGCACATTCAGGCAGGAAAGCACATCGAGGGGAAAGATGCAGCCATTCCATGTGGTGATCCTGGTTGGTGGGATGTTGGCTATTAGGTTTGTTTGGCTCACATCCAAGTGGGCTTGCTGAGTGAGGCACAGAAGGCAACTCTCCAGGGCACTGCACCTCTAACGAGTGGACCTCTCCCCTAGGTCAGGTCAAGAGTCCCTGCTGTGGGGATTCTCTGATGCCATGCACTTATTGTATTGCCTGGCCTCCTCTCAGCTTTACTACAAACACTTATATGTCTATTTCCAACACTGTTGTACTTCAAGGGCCTTACATGGTGCCTGACATCAAGCAGAGACTGATGTAATGCTATTGAATACGTGCATGGAGGAATGACACACAAATCTGAGGACAGGGCATTAGAGTGAAGCCTTGTGTGTCATCATAAGCTCAGCATTTCAATTGACTAAAAATTCAGCCCAGCTTGGAGGATGGCAGCTTTTCATTCTCTAAGTAAAATTTGATAGCCATTTGCCTATTGACAGACTTATTCTTGAGCAAGTTCCTTAAATTTCCTGGGCTTCACTGGAGAGAATGGGGGTGAAGATGTCTGATAGCAGCCCCACTGTTGACCTGAATCAAGTCTAAGTACTGTGAGAGAGCTGCCAAGATCTTCTTGTTGGTGCCTACCTTTGTGGTATGGAATCAGCTTACCTGCCCAATTCACATTGCTCCCAGGGACAGGCAACCTATTTCTTACTCCTGCTGGACACTCCATGCCCTCTTTTCCCTCTGCTGTGCGTGTCTGGCTCTCCATAGGGCATGCCCTTCCTCTTTTCTTTTTGCCTGGGAAACTTCTGCACATACTTTTTTTTTTTTCCCTCACAAAAAATCCCTCCTCACTACCATTGTACCTGTTATAGCATTTTGTTTATGTAAACATTATTGTACTGATGACTGTATTAGTCCATTTTCATGCTGCTGAGAGAGACATACCTGAGACTGGGAAGAAAAAGTTTAATTGGACTTATAGTTCCATGTGACTGGATAGGCCTCAGAATCATGGCAGGAGGCAAAAGGTACTTCTTACATGGCAGCGGCAAGGGAAAAATGAGGAAGAAGCAAAAGCAGAAACCCCTGAAAAGCACATCAGATCTTGTGAGACTTATTTACTACCATGAGAATAGCATGGAAAGACTGGCCCCCATGATTCAGTTACCTCCCACTGGGTCCCTCCCCTAACACGTAGAAATTCTGGGAGATACAATTCAAGTTGAAATGTGGGTGGGAACACATACAAACCATATCAATCACCTTTAATTGGCATTACTGGAAATTCTTGACTGGCTCTTTTACAGGGTAGATGCTGTATTCTGTTAATTCTGTTATCCTCTAAGCCTAGGAAAATGCCTGGTACAGATTAAATGGTTAACTTTTGTAAGATAAGTAACTCACTGTCTGAATGAATGAGAGGGAAACATAAGTTGGATGACTATCACATTTTACTTTTTGGAAAAAGGTGAGATGATTTACCCACAATTTTAGATCAATAGAGATTCCTACCATGTCCTTACCAGGTGAGAAGCTTCCGGAATCCCAAACACCCAACTCAGTTTTGTTGACTGAATGAAAGCATGTGTGAGCATATGGTGAAGATTCCTTTCCAAAAATGTAGGTTGACTTTTGGCTCCATTTATTTATTTATTTAGCTTACATTCAGTGATCTTTGATTATATGCTTTCTCCTATGTATTCCTCCTCCTCATCTCTGTCTAATCCCAAGCACCAGGGCTGCTAATAGCCTTACAATATCACGAAGTTTAAAAACTTTGTGAAATATGGTACCAAGTGAAGGCTCACAGGTTATTTTTTAAACCTGACTTTCTTTCCTTGGTTTCTAGCATCCGAGATCATTAAAAATGGATAGCATTGTAGACATTTTAAACACTTATCTTACTTTATTTCCACCATTAGTTTTGCTGCTTCTTCCTGTGGTCCTCTGAGGTTGAAGAAAGAAACCTCAAGGTCATTTTCAATATCAGACAGTCTCAGGGTGTCCATTCCTATGCATAGGCTTCTTTATTCTCCCATTCTGCTGCTGTTCATAAAAATGTGGTTTGCAAATAACCATATCTTATCCTTGTAGCATAGGGTTCTAAAACTTGAGACACTAGGATCAATATAACCACTCAAGTGCCATTTGGTTGTTAAATGTGAGGAGGATATTCAGCTAGAGTTGCTATGTGGTCATGAGTTCAAGATTGAAGCCTCTTTTTTTGATATTACCATTTTGCCATCAAATGGGCAGCAGAACACTGGCCTCTTCTCTGATCCTAATGTTCTCTCCCTTTAATAAGGCAGCTAGAACATGACTAAAAATTTTACTCATCCTACCACCAACACAGTCCAGACCACATTCCCCACCCACTTTGATTTGCTTTCTTCTAGTGTTTATAGCCACATCTGTTTTTCCAATCAATTTTCTAAAGAAACTAGATTTGCAAGTTTCTTTAAGGCATGAACTTCCCTTGCTCATCTTCTCTTCCCCACCCCAAAGTCTATGGCAGTGTGTAACACAGGTCTGTTCAATAAATGCAGGCTGTCTCAAAAGGATAACAGCTCCCTCAAAAGTGTCAAGATGGAGACATCAGAGCATGCTGACGTTTTTATTCTTCTTAATTCTTGTGCACACCAATGGCTAGAGGCCTTCCATTGTCTCCTGGTCTGAGCGCTCTATGAATGCTTGTCAAAATAATGAAAATGTCTGTCTGTGTCATTGATCAAACCTCATGGAGTGAAGAAACAAGCCTCAGAAGGCTTGTCTCTGCTTTCAAAGGTACCAGGCACAAGGCTGCTGGTGCAAAGTCCCTTCTGAAAGGCTGGCCCAAATGCCCAACAAGCTGTAAAGGCATAGACTTTGTTATGTTTTATAACAGTGTCTGAAATCAATATCCATAGCACAGAAGGTGGTGGGGGATTAGAGGCTTGCAGTGCTGCCGCTGACATTTCGGGAGCATTGCAGTTGTCCCCCAGGGTGGTCTGGTCTCATTCAAGCCCAGAGTGCTGCTGGGCAGGGGAGCCCAAGCTCTTCTCTTTAGAAATCTTGGAGCAGTTTTTGATCTGTGCAAATCACTGGGAGGAAAATAGGCCTGGAAGCCTTGGCTTGTGTTTTGTTTTAGCAGAGCCAGTTTTAAGTGAATTGATTTGCAGGGCTGTTGCCACAAAAAGAGTGATTCATTTTGCTGCTGGGTGAGAGAAACAGCAAAACGAGGCTGTTCTTGATGGATCCGTAGGTCCAACTGATGTGAGAGGTGGATGGCCAGCCTTGTCAGTGGGCAAGAACACCAAGAAGTTCCAGGAGTATATTTCTTGTGCAAAATGTGCAAAATATCCAGTGCAGTGCCTGGCAGAGCACTGATGCTCCTGAGGGTTGGCACTCTTCTCTAATGCGGTGACATCTAAGTCTTCTATTGACATTAATATGGGTGTGTTCCCATTTTACTCAAGACTGTATAGGCACATGGCATACTTTTGAAATATGGAGCTATTTTTGGCACTTTTCAAAGCGCCATTGAGCATCCAGTTTCTCTTGTGGGGTTTCCCCTTATTTCCTTGCTCTCTCTTTCAGCAACTTCCAGTACCCCCTACTTGTTTATCTGATGTGCTCTGAGACTTATCTCCCTCCTGAATTACGGTCACAGTGCATTCTAGTTGGTCTTTCTGTCCCTATTCTGTCTCTAATTGAGTCCTCTGCCTTCACTGTGTTCATTCTAACTCAGATAGGTTCATTCTTATTCCTAGCATTGAGCTCCTCCTGCCTCTCATTATTGTCATTAGGGTATTTCCCAAATATTTGAATTGGGTCATTGCATCCTTGACTCAGCCTGTGCGCCATGTCTCATGTCTGGACTCTGCTTTCCATATATTTCTTTTCAAGGAAGGTAGAACTGTTTACCCCAACTCCGACATCACTGTACTATTACTCATTTGTGTGGCAAGCTCCTTCCATCTGTCAGGACTCTGCTCAAATGCCATTTCATGGAGAGAGATCCAAGATGGCTGATTAACGACAGCTCAGGATTGTAGCTCCCAGTGAAAGTGCAGACAGCGAGTGGACGCCGCACTTTCAGACGAATTTTTGTTGCCCACAGACTAGGAGATTCCCGGCGGGGGAGCCACACGGGTCGCCAGCGCGACTTTTTTGGCCAGCGCGGCTATTTTGCCGGCGCCCCAGCACGGCGCTTCTCGGTGCGGAGTATACGGGACGACTCCGGCTCGGCTGGTCCCGTCCCCACAAGGAGAACAGCAATTGGAAGCGCTGAGGACTGAGAGTTTCACAGTAAGCACAGC
>CAUYLG010063370.1:0-14949 GCA_963573385.1 Cacajao melanocephalus
TGCTCTGTATCATTAAGTTTGATTTAACTCAAGTGCCAGACCTCAGGACTGAGCGCAGTCATTCCCTGTGTTGGAAGTGGAAGCTCCGTAGCTCTCCTGGGATGTTCACCTGCTGTGGTGAGAGTCAGGTGAGGCCCTTCACGGAAGGGCACCCTTTGTTTACCAGAGATAGAAAGGAGTCACGTTTGTTTCCTGAATGAAGATAGCCTGTCTATGAACCAGGTGTCTCAACCTCGAAAAGGTAGGAAGTGCATGCCGAGGAAGCCTCTGGACAGGACTCAATTCCTCCCACCATACACCTTACCAGAGAATCGCAGAAGGGATCAGGGGAGGGTTCCACCTTTGAGTCAGATGAGGAAACATTCTTTTGAGGTAGAGTTGGCGTGGGGAAAACAACTAATCTGTTTTCCAAACAGGTTTTTATAAATAACTGACAGGAGATGGGCTGATTTTATGGAAGTATTAACCCAAATGATGGGTGTTAATCATTAAACCTTTTAGGTGGTGGCTCGCTCATTTCTCTGATATTCTAATCCGGGTCACAGAATGGCTAAGGCAGCTTTAAGTGCAGCGTGGATTTTTTTTCTCACTTTGCCTTGTGTTTTCCACTCTGAAAGAATGTTGTGGCTGCTCTTTTTTCTGGTGACCCCTATTCATGCTGAACTCTGTCAACCAGGTATGTAGCCTTGAAACTTAAAAATAGATGAACAGTTTTCTATATGATTGACAAGTCATTGAGCGAAAGAACTCTTTATTTTCCTAAATCTGCAGACATGTTGTGGCTTGAAAGTTGGGGCTGTGTTTAATGAGTTTGAAAGAAAATGTTAAACCATCTAAGATGATTTAGGTTACACTTCCAGGAGTATTTGGGGCAGTTTAATTGTAGCTCTATGTTCCGTTGGTTTGAGTTGCATTACATATTAGGATTTCTCAGATTCTGTTTTGGCAGATCTTAATTGTCATATACTGCTCTTTCTTTTTTCTTTCTGGCAGGTGCAGAGAATGCTTTTAAAGTGAGACTTAGTATCAGAACAGCTCTGGGAGATAAAGCAGTAAGTGGAGCACCTGAGTGTTCATTTTCAATTTTGTTTGCTAATAACACTGTACTTTCTCTAATAATGGGCCTGTCTGCATAGTTATCTTAATCTTCAATAAATTATTTCTAAAGACCTCAAATCTAATCTTCTCTTAAAGATAGATTATAGAATAATATGAATTTTTAATAAAGTAGGTTTGCACAAAGTATTTAATTGGTAGTGTATGCTAGAAAATATGTGAAGTTTTGTACCACACAAAACAACTTGAAAAACCAGCATCTCACCTTGGGATAGTGGAGCCAAGTGGCCTGAGTCAGTCGCTCAGGTCTGGATTGGGTCTGGATTCTCACTGTTGTGGTCATTTGAATTTTGTTAGCCTTGATTTTCTACTCATTGAAAAGAAGGGATGGTTCTGCCTACATAAAGTCTTTCATAGCACAAGAAATTTCTAATTTGAACATGAAGTTTCTTCAATTCTCAATTATCAAAGTAACAATATGAAATATATGCTTATGAAATAGAAGTTAAAAAAATGGCCGTAGGGCCCATGTGGCTATAAGAATGGTAAAGATCATTGAATTAATAAGACAGTATTGTCTAATTCTAGTTTCAGTTTCCCAGTGTGATCTGCAAAGTTTTTCCCCCAGCAGAAGGTGATATTAAGATGCCTCAGGCTAGAAACAGAAAAAACAGTGCTAAAGAAACTTAAAGGTATTCTGTTTGCAGGCCAATTCATGAATTTGTTATTTTATTATTTACTCAAGAGTAATGATTGTTATAACAGCCAGCATTTATTGAGAACTTAGCTTACTTTTTAGCAGGGGCTCTTCTAAGCACCTTACTCCTAGCAAATCATTTAGCCCTAAGAACAATGCTTTGAGGACGGTAGTAGTACAGGTATTCCTATTCTCACTGGATGGACGAAAAAACCAAGGTGCAAAGAAATTAAGTAACACACTCAGTATTTCAAGTCAGCAAGTGGCAGAGGTAAGATTTGAGCCCAGGCAGTCTGGGTGCAGAATCCATCTCTACTAGTGTGCAGGGCTGGCCATCCCAGTATCCTCCAATGGCAGGTACCATGCTGAATGCTGGGATGTAATGGTGATTAAGGCTTGTCCTTACCCTTGTGGAGCTTATAGTAGTAGTAATGAAATTGGTCATCTATTAAATATTCAGTAAACCAAATACAAATATGCAATCTCGTCAAGTATTACGGGAAGAAGTAAAAGGGCACTTTGGCTTTGTCAAGGGCCACAATACCTGGCACTTACTGTGATGTCTGAAGCTTGAGTTTAAGTGAACCAGGAAATGAAAGAAGGAAAGGCAGAGGGAAGAGCATGTGCAAAGGCTTATCACAGGCAGGAGCTTGGTGAGAGTAAAGGATAGAAAGAAGCCAGAAATATCTGGAACTGGGGCAGTGAAGAGGAACATGGCAGGTGATGAGCTTAGAGAGAGAGGAGCAGGCGGGCCAAGGAATATGTCGGCTGTGTTAGGGAGTTTTGTTTTGAGATGAAAGGAGTGTTCAGAGCATCAAATGCTGTTGAGAGGCCAAGCCAGAAGACGACTGAAAAATACTCATTGTGTTAGGCAATGTGGAGGTCAATGGTGATTTTAGAAAGAGCTGTTTTTGTGGGGTGGAGGAGCTGGAAGACAGATAGTATAGAGTTAAAAAATAAACAAGTGATGAACATGTGGAAACAGATGTGTGGACAACTGGGAGAATGTGGCTGTGAAGGGCAGGAAAGAGATAGCAGTAGGTAGAAGAAAGGAAGACTGAGTAAAGTGATTTGTTTTTGCTGCTGCAAAACAGCAGCTCTTTGCTGTTGCTTTAATGGGAAAGTCTTAAGCTTGGTTAAAAGACAGTGAACAGACTCCAGTCAGAGTTGAATACACAGAATGCAGAGGAACTGATGTTGTTTAGATCTGAGAAGGGCAGAGGAGAAGCAGTCCTAATATAAGTGAAGGAAATGGCCACTGATAGACATAGTCCTGTCTGGAACTTCAGGAGAGGAGGCAGCTAAGACATGTGTCTATGGAGGAAGTGTTGTATCTTGACGTCAGGAGGATGGGAGAGTTGAAATTGAAGAGATGTAAAGCTTTGACCATCATTTCTCTCTAGAGAGAGAGGTTTGAAATAGTTACGTGACCCATGTGAAAGAGAACTGATGGTGAAACTTCAGGGATTTTCAGGCAATTTGGGGGTAGGTCATCATGAATTTAGAGTTAAATAAACTAACCCTGTTTTATAATTTTCTCTAGTTATGCCAATTACTTACCTAAAATGTGGGATTAGCCATGGTTTGAGTGTTCTTAGATGTGTGCATAAAGCAAGGTGAGCTGGGACACCTGTTACTGAAATGATGAACCAAGGCATCTGAATTAATAGATAAATGTGTGCAATTAATTTGTACCACTTGGTCTGTGAAGCCACATATGGGATATGAAGATGTGTTCAAAAATGTGTTCACATTGTGTTCACATTGAGCACCTATTGTGTGTCAAGTATATGCACAACAGGTAGCTAAGCTGCTATGAACATTCTTAAACATGTGTTTTCCATATGCTTTCTTTTTTGGGGGGTATTTACCCAGGAGTAGATTGATGGATCATAAAGTATAGAAATGTTTAGCTTTAGTAACTCTTACCTTGTCCTCTCTTAAGTTGTACATTTTCTCATTAATATATGTGCTCAATTCCTTTTTATAAGTAGAGGCTCTCTCTTTGAAATGTTTGAATGCCTCAGGAGAAATTTACTACATCCAATGCTCAAGCTTTCAATCCTTTCACACTTGCCCAAGATAAATTGGTTCCATTGGCAGGATACCCAACCCAATCTAGAACTACATCAATCCTGTTCTGATCTAAATAGCTTGGGGCTTTGTTCTGTGACCAAAATTAGACTCCTACCTAGCCAGCTTATGCTCTTTTTTTTTGAGATGAACAAATGGAAGAACAGGAGATCATGTCAAGTTATCCCCAAGATCTTAAAAGCAACTGAAATTCATGTCACAGGGAGAGCTGGCTAGCATCTTTATTTTCGTTTTCTGCACTGAGCTTATTATTCTCATCTGTTCTTGAGCAGGCTTATTCCTCGTGTTCACATTCTGTTAATAAGCCTTCCCTGTCTGAATAGTATTTCTGCACTATTTTTAATCAGACTCATTTATTCTTCATGTTTTATTCATTTATTATTAGGTTAGATTATAGCTACTCTTATTCTGAATAAAATTAACTTTGGAAACAAATGCATTATCAAAAACAAAGAGCTATACCATGAATCAGTTACTATCAAACTTTCATAGTATAATATCAGATGAAAAGTTCACGTTAAAAGATTGAAGGAGCACTTCAAATAAGACCTAAAGTTGACATTAGAATTCAGTATTTAATATTTGCATGTGAGAAAAATTACTTTTCCATTTCCATCCTTTCTTTCTTTTTTTTTTTTTTGGAGACAGAGCCTTACTCTGTCATCCAGGCTGGAGTGCAGCAGCATGGCACTGCAACCTCCACTTCCCAGGCTCAAGCACTTCCCAGGCTCAAGCAATCCTCCTGCCTCAGCCTCCTGAGTATCTGGGACCACAGGTGCATTCCACCATACTCAGCTAATTTTTCATTTTTTTTTTTTTTTGGTAGAGATGGGGTTTCACTATGTTGCCCAGGCTAGTCTTAAGCTCCTGGGCTCAAGTGATCCACCCACCTTGACCTCCCAAAGTGTTGGGATTATAGGCGTGAGCCACTACTCTTGTCCCCCTTTTCTGTTTTTTCTGGTAACATCTTACAGCAAAGTTACATAAGGTAGGACTGAAGGAGAAAAGGGTGAAGTGGAAGAAGCAACTGAAGGAAGTTTAAGGTTCTGTGTTACAGAGGCCAAGGTGGGAGCATCACTTAAGGCCACACATTTGAGACCAGCCTGGACAGCACAGCAAGACCCCATCCCTTCTCCCTCCCAAAAAAGAATATGTTATGAAAAAGTTTAGGAGAAAGGAAGAAGTACAGCACAGTCATAAACCTTACCCAGAGAAGGTAACTGAGTAATACATTTTTTGTTGTTATTTAGGAGTCATTTATTTTTATTTACTAGCCCCCCTGCCACCAAAGAGGAGAAAGGCAGTAATGGTAAAATATGTTTCCCCATCCCAGAGTGAAACCCCAATCCTGACAATGTCCTTGTGATATACCAACTCCCACCCTAACCAAGTTCCTCCCCTCTCCTCAGCTTTTGCTATTTTCTCCCTTCCTGCTTCTGCTTTAATTGCTTCCTTCCTTGTTGGTCCTTAAGCAGCTCAGTTTCTTTTTGCCTCAGGCTTTTTGCATTTGCTGCATTAAGGAGCAGAATGAGTCAAATATGCTATATTAATTTGCTGGGGTTGCCATAACAAAGTACCACAGACTGGGTGGCTTACACAACAGAAATTTATTTTCTCTCAGTTCTGGAAGTCAAGATGTTATAAGGTTGGTTCCTTCTGAGGGCTGTGAGGGAAGGATCTGTTCTAGTCCTTTCTCTTTGGCCTGTATGTAGATGGCCATCTTCTCCCTGTGTCTTCATATCATCTTCCGTCTGTGTCCAAATTTCCTCCTCTAAGGACATCAGTCATAGTGGATTAGGGCCCACCCTAACAACTTCATTTTAACGTAATCACCTCTGCAAAGACTATATCTCCAAATACAGTTACATTCTGAGGTATTGTAAGTTAGGACTTCAACATGAAATTTTTTTGGTGAGGACAAAATTCAGCCCATAATATGCACACACACTCAAGTTTCTGGCTAAGCAAATTTTTAAAAAATTGTGCTGATGTTAATAAAGGGAGAGAGTTAATGAGGGAAAAGAGAAAGGGAGGAAGGAAATGGAAATGGACCATATATGGCCAGGATGAAATATCCAAATGCCCTATTTGTTGGCTGGCTACTGATGTGCAGGTTCTTAGGAATATAGTGCAACAGGAGGCACACCAAACTTAGAATGGCCAAGAAACCCTACCCTAAACATTATGGGCATATAATTTATCATGGTCTCCAGTATCTAATGTATGAGAAAGGGGTGTGTGTGTGTGGGTGTGTGTGTGTGTGTGGGTGTGTGTGTCTGTGTGTGTGGAGAGAGAGAGAGAGAGAGAGAGAGAGAGAGAGAGAGAGAGAGAGAGAACCACTGTGGGTACAATTAGAACCCAATGGACCATGTTTTCCTCCATACACTTTCTGTTTTCCTTCTCTTTCAGTATGCCTGGGATACAAATGAAGAATATCTCTTCAAAGCGATGGTAGCTTTCTCCATGAGAAAAGTTCCCAACAGAGAAGCAACAGAGTAAGCAAACAATGAGAAATCTTAACTGATTATTTGCAGTATTATTTGAGATACTGCATTATTTGAAACCTTGATCTTGAAAATAATTTATTAAGCTAATTTTTCTAAGGGATTCACAAACTTAAATATAACTTTTGTAATTGAGCTCATTTACAGTTTATATCATGTTCCAACAATGTTCTTTGTTTAATAGACAATATGAAGATAAGTATCCCTCAAAATTGCAGCTACATATCCTAAGCTTTCTACATTTCTATTGTGTGTGTGTGTGTGTATGTGTGTGTGTGTGTATATATATATATGTATATATAATTTTTCTTGCAGATAGATAGATACTAAATAATTTTACTCTTATTTTGAAAATAACCTAAGTGTGTATGAGTTCTTTCCACTCTTGGTATTTATCATAGTACCTTGTTTATTTTCTTAAAAGCACTTAGTATGACTTTTAATAGTTTTACATTTTTGTCTAGTCTTCTGGAGGAATCTTCTCTATGATGTTTCCTTCTTTCTCTATTTGTGATGAGGGTAACATTCCTAGTCTTTCTCTATTCCCTTCTTCACTCCTACCCTTGAGAGGAAAATGACTTATCTGATTGGTGAGCTGGAAGGAGAACCTGGGCATGCGTTCCTTTCTCCTTCGGAGGTAGCTTTCCCCAAATGATAGCAGACATCTCTCGTGCAACTCCCTAGCTAAGTACAGAACCAGGCCCGGCATGTGCAGGTGCATACACCCTAAGGTTGTACTTGCTGTTTGCAGCTGAGGAGCATTTAGATTAGTAGGTGTCATTTTATATGAGGGGTTAACGTCTTGTGTATTACTGCAGTATAGGACAGTACCTGCTTCAGTTATGCTCTACTTGAGACAATGGAGGGGAATATATTTCCTTCAGGAGTTTTTTTTAAACTAAGAAAATTTGCCTGCTGATTAAAGTCATATCCTCCAACCCAGCCTTTTATTTCAGTCTCCCATCTGTATAATCTTTTTGTCTTAATTCTATAGTAATTCAAGGCCTGGTGTAGATGATTACTATTAATTGGTCTCCCTCATTTCCACAATATCTGATGCATGGGATATGAATATAAAGAATGAAACAGAAGAGTGGAATTTGAGGGAGCAAAATGAACACATATATATTTGTGTGTACACACATGTATATTTTTCATATCTACTTAAAAATAATATATTAACATAATTCAAAAAATTAAAAGAAAGTATATAACAAAACAAAACTTGGCCCTAAGTAAGTTATCTTCCTGTTTTATAGATCTTAAAGTTATATATATTGTATTTCATGCCATTAAGCTGCAGCATTCTTCCACAACTATTTATAATAAGTTTTTTCAATAAAAATAAGGTGATCACATTACAAAAAATTGAAAATGAAAAAAAATAAGAAGAAAATCCATGGGTTATCTCACAATGGTAACCCCTTAAATATTCTCTTTATATTTTCTTCTAATCCTTCTTTTAAGCAAGTTTTATACATTGCTGTGTTCATGGCACTATTAGTTCCTTTAAGTGATCACATTTCACCTAGCACATGAGTAAGTTATATCAAGTGTTTCCATTCTTAGGAAAAATTAATTTAAATATATATATAACATTTTATATTAATTTTTGGGAGTTTACCTTTAAAATGTCTTCCTTCAGAATCTGGAGCATTGTAGGAGTCTATGAATATCTGATCTAGTTTATTTGAAAGGTTGTTTGACTTACAATTGGGCATACTGGGGCTGGGTACAGTGGCTCACGCCTACAATCCCCAAACTTTGGGCGGCTAAGGCAGGAAGATCACTTGAGCGCAGGAGTTCGAGACCAGCCTGGGCAACATGGCAAAACCTCGTCTCTACAAAAAATGCAAAAATTAGCTGGACACGGTGGCACACACCTGTAGTCCCAGCTACTTGGGGGGCTGAGATGGGAGGATCACTTGAGCCCAGGAGTTTGAGGCTGCAGTGAACTATGATGGTGCCACTGCACTCCAGCCTGGGCAACAGAGTGAGACCTTGTCTCAAAAAAAATAAATAAATAAAATAAATAAAAGAAAAGAAAAGAAAAAAAGAAAAAGAAAAAAAAATTGGGTACACTGGATATATATATTGGGTTGGTGCAAAAGTAATTGTGGTTTTTGCCATTGAAAGTAATGGCACTTTCAACAAAGTAGAAGCTTTTGTTTCCAGTGTCAGTTGTAAAAATCAAAACTGCAAAACTAGACTGGGGGTCAGTACATATTTTTCTGTAAAGAGTCAGGCAGTATGAGTCCTGGTAATACTGCTATCAAGGGGATGAGTGACAAGTGGGATGTGTTTAAGATGCAATTCAGCTGCTGGCCTGGATTCCACATGCGCTGCCGTATTGGAAGCTGCACCCCTACATGAAGAGCTGTGGGAAAGGGCACCACATAATGCAAGATTGGATTGAAAATAGCTTTGCGGAGAGGCTGCTTCTCTCCAGTGTGGCAGGTGGATGGAAGACACCAGTAGCTTGGCAAATGGGTTACGTTTTAAAGGCACCTTCCAGAGATCTTTTGGTGCCAATGTGGGCAGACTGAAGGAGTGTGGCAAATATTCCTTTCCAGGATAGCTTCAGGATCCAAGTCTTGGGTGCTGGCTGTTTATTGTCTTCCCCCTGACCATTGTTTATCCACTAATATTGCAGAAAACTGTGAAGCACAAAGAATAAACGAAATCACATGAATTAAAGATATGCAAGTAATTAACAGAATAATAAATATTCTCACTTTCATCCCACCTTTTACCCAGGGGGATATCTAAAACATCTCATATCCAGTTTGATCACCAGCAATGATACAGAGCTCACTGTCTCCTGAGCATGCCTCTTCCTATTTGGAAACCTACAATTGGCATATACTTACAGTAGAAGCTTTCTTGGCTATAAAAAAGGAAGTGATGTCTTGCTGGAGAGCTGATCTGGTCCAGTTGCCATCACCGCAGGCAGGCAGTGGAAGAGAAGCCAGGGATTCCCTAAGAAGGTCAGAGAGGCTGAGGGTGTGGGCTTACAGAGAGGGCTGTGGCATTTTCACTCCCTTAGGACTTGAACAGGGCTGGGAATGGGTTCCTGTGCAGATTTGCCAGTGCAGCCGGTCAGGGTGTTGATAACTGGGTCCATGCTGATGAGTTGGTGCCCATTCCTTACGAGTTAGGATGTGTTTGGAGTAATACTCTTGTTCACGTCCCTACCTACCTCCAGTCAGGTAAAGAAGCGCGCATAGAGGGTAGAGTTTTCTATAAGAGGGGAGACTGGCATATTCTTTTCTGGTGGGTTGCTCCCCAACTTGCAGACATTCTCAGGACCCCCTCAAGTTGCCACCAGAGTAGCAGTAGCTGGAGCTCTAGAGAATATGGTGGTGTCCCTAGCCACTGAGAATGTACCTAGGACCAAAACTGGTGGCTGCCTCTTAGTTGGAGAAGTCTCACGATGGAAGGCTGGCTTGAGTCCCTGTGACTGGGGAGAGAAAAGGCAGCTTTCTGAGCAGTCTGCACTTGAATACATTCTTGGGGCCAAGCAGAGGCTTTGGAAGGGAATAGGATGGAATCACTGCCCGTTGGGCCCATGTCTGTAAGTGAGACAGGGCAAGACAAGGCAGCAGAGTGAGGCTGGAGGTACACCCCTGGAGGCAGAGCTGAGGTGGGGTGGAGGAAGTCGGTCAGAGCACGTCACCCATGTCAGGGGAAGATGCAGTGCAGAGGTCCCTGGAGGGGCTCCTGAAGGCCCCACAGGAGCATTCTAAGTGGAGAGCATCTGGACGCCCACCACCACAGAGGACCCCTCACAGCGGGGGGAACCACAAGGGCCCTGGTCCGGGAAGAAGAATTTGGCCTTTCCTTGTCTATCTCACACCCCCACCATCTTGCTTTCCTATCCCTAAGTGAGGAGAATGAAGCATGGGGGAGGGAAGCACGGGCAGGGAGGGAGTGGAGCCCCGAGGAAATGGCTGGAGCCCGCTACTCAGGCCCCTGCTCTGGCCACAACTGCTGGAAGGAGAGCAGCTGTAGGTGAGAGGCAGGAAGGCAGCTTTGGGTAGATTGGCCTGGATGCCTTAGTAGCTGGAGGTGACAGGAAAGTCACACCATCTGCCGCAGATGCTGTCAAGAGGCGAGGAAGAAGGAGCTGACAGAGCGCCCAAAGGGAACAGTGTGAACAACATCAACTTCTTCCTTCACTGAGGTCCATGAGGCCAGCCCGTGGAACTATATTGCTTTGACTAGAGCCAATGATTAAGTGACCTCTCCTGAAAGTCTGCAATGGGCTGGGCACTGAGAGTCAAATGAGGGCTAAGACCAGGTCCCATACTGCACCAGGCCCGTACCCAAGAACCTAGCCCTGGTAGACATTGTAGAAAGATAGACCAACTGTAACAGCAAGAAGACAACTCTTTCAGAATCATCATTCATAATTTCTGATACTAAATGCTTTTCTTGCTATTGCTGTATTTTCTTAGAAGCAGAATGGAGAAAGATGGAAAAATGAAGTTAAGAGAAAGCTCTGGGCTGGATGCAGTGGCTCACGCCTGTAATCGCAGCATTTTGGGAGGCCGAGGCAGGCAGATCACGAGGTCAGGAGTTCGAGACCAGCCTGACTAACATGGCAAAACCCCGTCTCTACTAAAAATACAAAAAATTAGCTGGGCATGGTGATGTGTACCTGTAATCCCAGCTACCCGGGAGGCAGGAGAATTGCTTGAACCTGGGAGGTGGAGGTTGCAGTGAACTGAGATCACACCACTGTACTTCCAGCCTGGGCGACAGAGTGAGACTCCATCTCAAAACAAAACAAAACAAAACAAAACAGAGAGAAAGCTCTGGTTTCATTAGTTGAGGTTACTTGAGGTTTTCCTGGAACTTGGATTGAAAATGGCAACCAAGTGTTTTCAACTATTTACAATATGATTTAGGCCAGATTTACTAAAACAGTTTCACAGGAGTTTTAAAATGTTGAAAGGAATTTCTAAGGAAGCTATAATCTAAGTCTAAAGTTTAGTCTAATTCCCAGGTCAACTGGAAACTTAATATGCCTAGTTTACTCAAACATCAACTTTTAGATAATTTATCATTTTTAGCAAGAAAGGTAAAAGTCTAACTCAGGCAAGGCTTTCTTTTTCTGACTTAAATGATGTAGGACATATAATGGATTTCTTCCTCTGCCTAATTATTCAAGGATAGGTCTTGTGATCTAAAAAGGAACAACGTGCTGTTGTATTCATGGTAAGGGGATTAACGGTCTTGTGCTTGTAAAACGGCAGCCCAGCGCCTATTTATTCCTTTTAATTTCCAGAAACAAGAGCCAGATTCTTACCACTCTTTGGAGGCAGTTGGCCCTGTCTGGCGCCATTGATGAAAAATGGCAGTGGAGCCAATTCTTAGAGAAAACTTCAGACCAGGGCTTCCCACAATTGAGGAAAAGAAGTAAACATTTTTACCTCTTTTACATGATTTGCTTAAAGAAGTCACTTATGTATGAATTAATACAATTTCTTGGTAAAAACAATTGGTCAAAATTATTATTAACTTGAATTCAAATAATTCAGCCAGCCCACTGGCTGCACCGAAAAGCCATACTTGCATTGTTTCTGGATTCGGCTTCCAGCTTGCTGTAGCCACCCTGCCCCTCTCAGACTCTGCGTTCTTGCCAGTCCCCAAACTCTCGGTTTCTTTTTAGTTCACTGCGTTGGTCACTGGTGTGCCCCACCTTGTCAGATGCAACTGTGGACACCAGCTCCAAGATCATCACCAAAGGCTTAAAGGAGAAGAAAGAAGTTGTGAAGGAGGCAGAGAAAGGAAGAGATGGTCCTAGTAACGGGAATGCTAATGAGGAAAATGTGAAGCAGGAGGCTGACAATGAGGTAGAAGAAGAATAGGAAGAATGTGGGCAGGAAAAGGAGGAGGAAGAAGGTGATAGTGAGGAAGAGGATGAAGATGAAGATGAGGCAGCTGAGGCTGCTATGGGCAAATGGGCAGTTGAAGATGCTGAGGATGTCAACGTTGATATCAAGCAGAAGACCAATGAGGATGACTAGACAGCAAAAAAGGAAAAGTTAAATTAGAAGAAAAGAAAAACAGAAAAGGTCACCGTGACCCATTCACCCTCCACCCTGTCTCAGAATCTAAGCGTGGTCATCTTGAAGTAGAGAGGCCTGCCAGGCAGCGCCACCTGCAGGTGACAAGTGCTCTTCACTACCCAACCAAAACCACAAGAATTTGCAACAGAGGAGGAGAAAAGAACCAAAACTTCCAAGGCCCAGCTTTTTTTCTTAAAAGTACTTTAGAAAGAAATTTGTTCATATTTTTATTTACATTATTTATTATTATTTTTTGAGATGGAGTCTTGCTGTCACCCAGGGTAGAATGCAATGGCACGATCTTGGCTCACTGCAACCTCTACCTCCTGGGTTAAAGTGATTCTCCTGCCTCAGCCTTCCAAGTAGGATTACAAGCACTTGTCACCACGCCCGACTAATTTTTGTATTTTTAGTAGAGACGGGGTTTCCCCATGTTGGCCAGGCTAGTCTCAAACTCCTGACCTCAGGTGATCTGCCTGCCTTGGCCTTGAGAGTGCTGGGAGCCACTGTGCCTGGCAATATTTTTTATTTTAATGATATATTTTTGTATATATTGTTAGGAGTCAGCCATTTTTAATGCTCTCAAATGACCAAAGCAGCCTTCAGAGCTTTCTCTCTCCTAATTCTAACTTTACTTGTGGTATGACCATGTTCATGATACATTTTAAAGAAAAAAAAAACCTTGAAAAAAAGCAAAAACAACAACAAATCTTATTCTGAGTATTCCAGTAACTTTTTTTTGTGTATGAACTTAGAGATACTATAAGTTTGTATGAGATGGTTAAAAAGGCCAAAGATAAAAGGTTTCTCACCCCCTCCCTGCCTTTTTTTTTTTGTCTGTGAAGTTTCTGTTTATTTATTTTTTGGCCTCTTTGATGTGTGAAACAATATGGTGAACAACAAATTGGAATTTTGTTTTGCTGAGTTGCTCTAACAAAAAAAATTCCGTTGGACTCATTCATATTTAAAATCTTGAAAATGTAGGATTTTTATTTAGTTGTGCTAATGGCATTTCAGTTTATTTATGACATCAAAACATGCTTTAAAAAGACATATTTAGCTCAAGAAAAGCTTGTAGGTTGATCAGTTTTTCGTTCTGTACAAATCTTGGAGGACATTCAGTGTAGTCACATTTGGAAGAAAGGCCATGGAGAAGTCATGTTAGTTGTACATTATCTATAATTGGAAGAAATTTGTATCCTTTGGTTCCTTAGTACATAAATTACTCAACTATGTCCAGTCATTCTTCATGCTACTTCCTTTTTAGCATCAACTTTCTCTCACATTTACAGTTCTTGGCTACCTTCATTTGCAGTATATTCAGGATTCTTCTTTTACCAGACAGTTCTGTGTGCTATTTTGTTACCTGGGTATTTGCAAGTGAGTAGACAAAGTTTAGAGAAAGTAATCTCCTTCCTTCCCTGCCTCTCTTTTCTGTTATTACAGCCCTGGCCCAATTTACTTCCTCAGTTTGTCCCTCTGGGAATAATACCAGAAACACTGAGATGTTAACCTTCTTTCATCCTTCCATTTTTTCCCCCAGTCATTTACTGAATGGTCCGTGTGGGCCAAGCTTCAGGAATACAGAGGCTTACAGCACAGGACAGACTTGGGCCTCATGTCCTTATGTCCCAGGGCACAGAGAAATCTGCTGCAAATGGACAAAATATTTGATAGTCTCCCTAGTGACCCTGCAATTGATCAAATTAAAACTGGTGCTCTTTGCTTGGAGATCATGAAGTTTAAATCAGGGCAGAGATTAGAAACCCTCCTGACAAAGAATACAGACAAGCCATGTGAAATCTAGAAGCCCTTTGCCCTCCCCGTGTCCTGGGTCTATTCTCAGACAGGGCATGGAACTATATGCAAATTCTACCACCGTGGGGGTTACTGACTTCCACTTTGGTATTGAATGCTCTGTTGGGCTCAAGACACTGGTCTTGGTCTTCAGAAGTCTTAGCATCACTAAATTCCTGCATGGGATGGGGCACAGAATCTAAATGCCACTGTAGTAGGAACTTTTTTCCTAACCATATCCCTAACCACATTGGCTAATCAAGGTTAGCTCTTAGTAAATATCTGTGAGTGAATGAAGCATGTTTAACATCCTGGCTCTTAAACTAGAGGCCTGTCTATTGAGGTGCAGTGGACGCAAGAAAAGAGTGTCTCCACCCACCATCCCTGCAATTTCTTCCTCTTTTTCCACCTCAGTCCCACAGGAGGATGCTCCCGTGGTGGAGTTGCCACACAGTGGCCACAGTAGAAGCAGTTCCCCGTTGCGTGGGTGTTAGCTCTTATTGGATCTCGATTTCTTACTCTTGAGGAGGCCAAGACCTCAGCTAGTTCCTGAAAGCATCATCCAAGCAAGTAGGAAGCGCCAGCCCAGAGTGTGTCTCCATCTTCATATACAGTCTTTGCTGTCTTCAGAGCAGGGCTAGGCTTTCCCCTGGCCCCCTTCCCACAACATTGCTACTGTGGGAAGTGGGCTTATTAATTCTTAGTTCAACTGCTTGTATGTGAACAA
>CAUYLG010063372.1:0-20571 GCA_963573385.1 Cacajao melanocephalus
AGATCTTGCCTCCCAAGACAACCAAACTCAGACTCATCCCCCTCCCTTAAGCTACCAGGCCAGGGCCTGGGGCCATCCATTCACACTCCTCCTGCCTGCACATCACTCTTTGGATAGCACTCCAATCACATCTCTCACACCTGCACTCCTGTCAGTTCCGCAGACAATTCCCAGCCCACACCATAGGCATTTCCTTCACCTCCTAACGGGCCACTCTGCACATGGAAACCAGGTGGTGCACGGCAAAGACGCTCAGCATCCAATTCACTCCCAGTCCTGCCCCAGAACACCAAGGTCCCCTAGCACCAGGGGCGGCCCAAAGCCATGCTTTGAAGGTTTCCCCACATGGCCCTGTTTCTCACTGTACTGTCAGCTGCCCAAACCATGTGAGGACTTTACATGCTCTCAGCTGTCTCCTGCCTCATAGCATACTCTGTCCCATAAGTAGTCAGGAAAATCGCTCTCCACCAAAACCTCATTCCAAGCCCAGCTGCCCTGATGTCCACACCTCCACTCCTGATATGGTTTGGCTCTGTGTCCCCACCCAAATCTCAGGTTGAATTGTAATCCCCACATGTCAGGGGAGGGACCTGGTGTTAGGTGACTGGATCATGAGGGCGTATTTTCCCCTTGCCTTTCTCATGATAGTAAGTTCTCATGAGATCTGGTTGTTTAAAAGTGTGTGGCTCTTCCCCCTTCAATCTCTCCCTCTCTCCTGCTCCACCATGGGAAGATGTACCTTGCTTCCCCTACACCTTCCACCATGATTCCAAGTTTCCTGAGGTCTCCCAGTTATGCTTCCTGTTAAGCCTGAAGAACTGTGAGGCAATTAAATCTCTTTTCTTCACAAATTACCCAGTCTCAGGTAGTTCTTTACAGCAGCATGGAAATGGACTAATATAACTCCCATCCTCATCTCACCCCAACTGATGCTTAGCAACTCTTCAACCTCACCCCATTATCCCCCTCAGCAACCTTATCATGTCCACTCTGCTTCAGAAGCCTTTCTCACTTCTATACCCCACCGTCTTACATATACTCATCCCCACTAAGACTCCATTCCCTCATTTGTATAATGACTCCTCCACCACCACACAGGTACCCAGTAAGAGACCCAATTCTCATGCCCCATTCCAATTCTCTATCTTCTTTGTTTTCTCTGACTCAAGAGTTTCACTCTTCTTGCCCAGTCTGGAGTGCAATGGCACAGTATCGGCTCACTGCAACCTCTGCCTCCCAGATTCAAGCAATTCTCCTGCCTCAGCCTCCCGAGTAGCTGGGATTACAGGCACGCACCACCATGCCTAACTAATTTTTTTTTGTATTTTTAGTAGAGACAGGATTCCATCATGTTGGTCAGGCTGGTCTTGAACTCCTGACCTCAGGTGATCCACCCACCTCGGCCTCCCAAAGTGCTGGGATTATGGGCGTGAGCCACCGCGTCCAGCCCAGCCCAATTCTCTATCTTTGAACAGTACTGCCACCATAACCTAGAGATGCTGTCACCTAAACTGAATCCATGGCTTCATCCTGGCCCATGTAACAGCCACCATGGTATGGACGTCTCCAACCTGAATTCCTCCACCAGGAGTCTCTGAGACATCTGTGACCTGAACAAACACTGAATCCTCATACTCTGAAAATTCCTTGACTTCCCCCATCTTAGCCAGGGGAGCGTCTGTGCTTCCAAACAAAAACCGTGGGGCTACTCCTGATTCCCCTTCCATCCCACCTCCCCAGCTCTCTCACTCACTACATCATAAAATGTGGGCAGCTCCAGTTCAAAACATTGCTACTCTTGACAAGCCATCAGCAACATCCACCTAGACTGCTGCAAGAACATCCTCTCAGATCTCCCTGCCATTACCCTCACTTCCACAGTCTGTCCTCCACTCAGAAGCCAAAGAGAGTCCCTTAAACTAGGGTCCTACCACTGCCGCCTTCTTCAAATCTTCCCCATCAACCACCTCCCTTAGAGACCGAGGACCCAGGCTGTCATTCCAGGCCTGAGGTTTGGTGTGTCTCTAGCCACCACCCACTCTGCTCCCTATTCCTACCAGATATAACAGACACTTGCAGTTCCCTAAAAAGCCAGCTCAGTCTCTCCTCCAAGCATTGAAACATTCTGAATCCTGTGCTCATGACACTCTGTGCTCATGTTACCATGTGAACTGTCAAAAATGGGAACCACTCCACGTAATCCAGGGCCATCCAGGTAAGATGTCACAATAAACTTAAAACAAACAAACAAAAACCCCAGGACCTAATTCAAGATGTTAGAACTGGTGGAACCACCCACGTTTCAGACATAAGAGAGGCAGAAAGAGAGAAAAAGTGTCTCGGGACACTGCTTTTCTTTATATGGAGGTGCCAAAACCATCAACAAGATAACTGCAGTAGGGAAAAGGTAAAAAACACACTACTCACCTGCGCAGGGTTCATTTCTGCCATCACCAGGGGGTCCTGAGGGAAGAGGGAAACCATGAGAAATGGGTAACCATGGGAAGATCCTACAGGCAGAGTTGGACCACCATCTCTTCTTCCTTACTCTAAAGCAAACTGATCTCAAGATGACTGTATAAACTCAGCTCCTCAGACTTCAGTGTTCCCTCTTAGCAGCACTGTGACACTAGAAAAGAACTGAACCTGCTGGAACTTCACTGCTCTCATCTACAAATAGGTCTGATATTATAAGAATGGCTCCCACCTCATAGGACTCTTACTGGTGCCAAACACTAGTAGCTCATAATGTATCAGCTATTACTGTTCTTGGATTAATGGTTTACTACGTTTTCAGTGTAAATGATGTAGTAGAATTTCAACAACTGGGGTGTACATTTTTATCTTTTAAAATTTTAGAGGATGTGATACTAAAATTTTCCATGGTACGTTAATTATAGGCAAATTCGGGTCAAACCAATTATGAAGTGTTTGCAGGAATTTAACTCAATGAATTACTTCACATCTAACTGCCTATCTCTATGTACTCATTTAGAAGGACACTGGTTAGTGTTTACGCCAATAAGTGTTTATAGATTTTTTTTTTTAATTGAGACAGAGTCTTGCTCTGTTGCCAGGCTGGAGTGTAGTGGCGCGATCTCAGCTCACTGCAACCTCCACCTCCCGGGTTCAAGCAATTCTCTGCCTCAGCCTCCTGAGTAGCTGGGATTACAGGTGCCCGCCACCACACCTGGCTAATTTTTTTTTTTTGTAGTAGAGATGGGGTTTCACCATCTTCGCCAGGCTGGTCTCGAACCCCTGACTTCGTGATCCACCTGCCTTGGCCTCCCAAAGTGCTGAGATTACATGTGTGAGCCACCTCGCGCGGCAGTGTTTCATACATTCTTAATGAGCTGTACGGAGGGGCTGAGCAGGTAGGTCAGCTACTGGTCCTCTCTGCAACCAGGCCTGCCTGTTATATAAGGCTCTGAGGGGAGCTTGCTGGGAGACCTTGACTGGAGCAGTAGATCATCCAACCTTGCCTTGACATGTGGAGAAGGGGAAAAAGCAGAGCCCTAGTTCAGAACTAGCTAAACTAGCTGCTCAACTAGCCAGGATAACTTTTCTCTTGTCCCACAAAGAGTGGCCCTGAGGGTCAGCCAAGCCTGTAGGTGCAGAATATAAACCATCTCAAACCTCAGTCTGCATCCCAAGTCCATTCCTCATCCCATCCATACCTCAGACAAAATCCTTCCCATGGCACGTCCGTGCCTTTCTAAAGTAAATGTTCGGCTTGTGGATCCCCCTACGGTCTGAACCCCAAGTATCAACTCTCTCCTCCCTCACCACATAGCTCACAGGCAATAACCTTTCGATTACCCTACCGAATTGGAGCCTCAGGCCCCGGTCCAATCTACACCCCCTATTCTTTTGAAGAATCTACATCAGCTCTCTTCTGTAGACTCCAGACCTTTCTGTCACCCTACCCATGTGACATCTTCAAATTGAGACGCCTGAGAATCACACTGGCCAAACTCCAACCCATGATCTTCCCCATGAAACCTACTCCTCATGCTGCTGACTTCCCCAACTTCATTCTTTCAGATGTTCAGACAAAAAGGAAAAAAAAAAAATGGCCCAACACTCCCTATTTTTGCTCACAGACATATCGGATACAGCAGGAAAACCTGCTGGATCTGTCTTCCAGGTCTATCCAGAATTCCATCACAACGCCCCTCTCCTACCACGGCTCTGGTCCAGCCTCTGGGATCCACTGCAGTGTGGCCTCTTCTCGGTCTCTCTGCGTCAATTCCCCATCCTGCTTGTTCTAACTTCAGATTCCTAATTCTGGATCTGCCCCTCCCATTGGCCCTCCCTTGACAACCTTTCATGGTTACCGCCTGCTTAGGTTACCATTCCAAGCGAGAATTCATAAAACCCTCTCTCTCCCGCAGAAACAACACACACTCCGGACTCCCCGACGCGGCCCACTCGGCAGCGCCTCCATGCCCTGAACTGGAGGTCCCCGATGGGAGCTCTGAGGCTGCATCAAACCAGCTAATACGGGAGACCCCACACGGGAACGCCCCTCTCTTCGGGACAAGGGGCCTGACCTGCAGGGCCTCTTCTGGGTGCTTCAGCACTGGAAGGAGCGGCGGGGGTGAGACGGGACACCCACCTCAGTCAGGTTCGTCGGCGCGGTCTCCGCCAGCACAGCCAGGTAAGAGCCGGGCGGGGGCGACAAAGGCAAGACAAGGACACCGCCGTCCCTAGCGCTTGTCAGTGGAGCCTCTGCCACTGTCAGTTGTGCCTCTGTCACTCCCGGCTTGTGCGGTGGGATCCAAGCCTCTTCTAGCACTTTTCCGCTCCGTCGCTTCGATGACGGCCAAGCCGGAGCTGGTGGAAACACCAGAAAGAACCAAATCAACCACCGCCAGGAGGTCGCCGGAAGTCTTGCCCCCCGACGATGCGCGCGCGCACACACGCACGCACGCACGCACGCACGCAAACGTTCCTTCCTGCGCCTTCGGTGGGTCAGTCGCGCCGCCGGGAACCGCGGCGTCTTCTGGGTCGACACCGCTTTCGGACTTACTATAGAGCGTTGGTCGGTCCTTAAACGGTGGATAAGGGCTCAGTGGCACCGTCAAGGGAGCTGGTAAACGGAGTGCGGGACTCTAAGGACTGGACGGGACTTGGCTTGCTCTTAAAGGCGACGTAACCAGATTTTCTTGAAGCAAGATACAGGACACTCACAGAAATGTGAGGAACCTATTATTTCAGATTGTAAAGCACAGCAAGCTCCCAATGGCTACGCCGCCAAAGGAACACCCATACCATAAAGGCACTCTGTCTCTACTCAGGCCTGTCAGCCATATTGTTGCTTTTCAAATACACATACAGTTAAGCTTTGACTTCTGTTTTTTAAGCTTCAATCTGGTTGGTCCAAAAGAAGAAAGAAAGACTACATGGCTGGGAATTCGCACAAATGATGACATGAGATATTGAAGTAGATTGAAAGGGTGAAGCTATGCCTCTGGATCCAAGAGAAACCATCATTACTGTCTGTAGAGTCAGTGATTGTGTTCCTACCAAGAGTGCAATGCTTTTATTCTAATAATACTTATTACTTCATATCTGAGATATTTTACATTTAAAAGTCTCAATCCTATCTGAAAATGAGAATGACTGATACATGCCATTTCCTGACTGGAGATTTTCTGCCATTCCATTGTGGGAGCATAAGTACATAGGGAAGGTATTATCCCAAATAAAAACTGTGAAATTTCATGATCTTATCTCCTTCCTGAGAAGTGAGTTACTGTTTTACAGGGAGTTGAAATTATCTGTAAAAATACTTGTGAAATGAAAATTACAGAAATCTATTAATAATGATTGTTAGGTTCTGAAAGGAAGGCGACAGTTAAAGAAAGGCAGAGAGTTGGCGGCTTTAAAGCAACGCAGGTTTTATGTCCAGTACAAGACCTGCAACGGCTGTTGTCACCCAGGCTGGAGTGCAATGGCGCGATCTCGGACCCCTGCAACCTCCGCCTCCTAGGTAGCGATTCTTCTGCTTCAGCCTCCCGAGTAGCTGGCTTTACAGGCGCCCGCCACCACCCCCCTTTTTTGTGGTTTTTGTATTTTTAGTAGAGGCGGGGTTTCACCCTGTTGGTCAGGCTAGTCTGGAACTCCTGACCTCAGGTGATCCACCCGCTTCAGCCTCCAAAAGTGCTGGGATTACAGGCGTGAGCCACTGCACCTGGCCCAAAGATGTTCATAACATGTTCCCGAGGTGGTTTGGCCCTTTTTCTGGCAGGATGTGATAGTGACGTCCCTTGGACCTTTTGCCAGCTTGATGTGATAAGAAAGGCAGTTGGGCAGAATGTTTCTCAAGGCCCTTACTCCCGTGGAATGCTTCACTCTGACCAAGTTCTGTTAAATGGCAGGGGCTTACAGAATGGTGCAGTTTGGACTGACAATGATTATGTTGTTATTAGAAATAGATGCTCGGTGCCGCAAGAAAAATCAGCACTGAGACAAAGGATCTTTCAGCAACGCAATTTTTACTTCCTGGACTGCAGGAAGGGTACTCTCACTAGCCATCTTGCCCCAAGAGTACAATGAACAAAGGAAATGTCACGAATTTATTCCTTATGCATTTGGGGTAGTCCTTACTGCTGTGTCTGATCTCCGTTGGCTGGAGCCAGACCTCACAATCTAAACTAAAACCAGATTGGCTAACAACTTAAAACTTTTCTAAACAGGTAAAAACAATGGAGAGTTAACTGGGACATGCCTGTGAGCAAGTCCACCACAGATATCTTGGTTAAAGAACAAGGATATAGAATGTACTACGTGCCTGTAAGCATGGCATATCTAACAGCTACATAGGATAGGGCTTAACAAAGTTATTAGCACACCTATTCTTTAACAAGAAAACTTAAAAAGGAATTTTTCTATTTCCCACAGTTATTTTAAAAAAGTGGCAGAAATAGTTCTAAGAAACCTATCTGTGACATGTGAAGGGTGAAAAAAGTAGATTAAAGTTTGAGCGAGACAGCAAAGTCTGAGAAGTCCAAGAATGAAGTTGAGACTGGCTGTACTGGAATCTTGGACACATTATGCTCTGTCTCCTAAATGTAATTATTTTTTCATACTTGAAAACATTGCTTATTAACTGTTTGGAGTGGTAAGTACAGATAATAAGTGGAAAGACTTGTCAAAAAATAAAAATGAAGGCCGGGTGTGATGGCTCACAGCTGTAATCCCAGCACTTTGGGAGGCTGAGGCAGGCAGATCACGAGGTCAGGAGTTCAAGACCAGCCTAGCCAACATAGTGAAACCCCATCTCTACTAAAAATACAAAAAATTAGACGGTTATGGTGGCAGGCACCTGTAATCCCAGGTACTCAGGAGGCTGAGGCAAGAGAGTCGCTTGAACCCGGGAGGCAGAAGTTGCAGTGAGCGGAGATTGCACCACTGCACTCTAGCCTAGGTGACAGTGTAAGACTTTATCTCAAAATAAATAAGAATAGGGAAGCTGTGTGATAATGTGTATTTACTGCTCTAGAAAATGTTCAATGAACATGTATAAACTGGGTTTCAAGTCAATGGTAGGTACATGTGACACACTGGGAATGCAGGTGCCAGCTGCTGTGTGTATGCAGGACTGTTATGTTTTCTTAGATTCTTTGTCTTTTTGGTATTCTTAAATCACAGATGCAAACTGACAGCCAAAGTTGTTAACTTCTCTCTCTACAAGCCACCTATTCAGATATGTGAAACTCATATTAAAAAAAAAAAACAAAAACCCAGCCAGGCTGGGTGCTATAACCCCAGCACTTTGGAAGGCCAAGGTGGGAGAATCACCTGAGGTCAAGAGTTCGACACCTGCCTGGCCAACATGATGAGACCCTGTCTCTGCTAAAAATACAAAAATTAGCTAAGCATGGTGGCGGATGCCTGTAGTCCCAGCTACTCAGGAGGCTGAGGTGGGAGAATCGCTTGAACACAAGAGGTGGAGGTTGCAGTCAGCCAAGATCATGCCACTGTACTCCAGCCTGGGTGACAGAGCAAGACTCTGTCTCACCAAAAACAAAAACAAAACATTGCCTTTAAAAAATAAAAGATACTCATTGTGTGTTATTAGGGAATTGCAAATTAAAGCAACAATGGTATGCCACTACACCTACTTGAATGGCATTTTAAAATCTGAAATACTGCAAATGCCAAATGCTGACTAGGTTGAGATGCAAGAGGAATGTTCATTAATTGTTGGTTGGATGCAAAAATGGTATAGCCACGGCCTGGTGCAGTGGCTCATGCCTGTTATCCCAGCACTTTGGGAGGCCGAGCGTGATCAGATCACCTGACGTCAGGAGTTCGAGACCAGCCTGGCCAACATGGCAAAACCCCGTCTCTACTAACTTGCAAAAATTAGCTGGGCGTGGTGGCACGCACCTGTAATCCCAACTATTCAGGAGGCAGAGGTGGGAGAGTTGCCTGAGCCCAGGAGGTGGAGGTTGCAGTGAGCCGAGATCATGCCACTGCACTCCAGCCTGAGTGACAAAGCAAGACTTGTTTGAGAAAAAAAAAGATACAGCAACTTTGGAAGGTAGCTTGGCAGTTTCTTACAAGACTAAACATACTATATGATAGAGAAAACTGCACTCCTTGGCATGCATCCAAATGAGTTGAAAACACAGGTCCACAGAAAAACTATACAAATATGTAGTAGATTTATTCATAAGTGCCAAAACTTGAAAGCAACTAAGATGTCCTTCATTAAGTAAATGGATAAAGAAAAACCAAGGTATATTTATAGAATGGAATATCATTCAGCCAGAACTTGCACACAACTCTTCCAAGGTTTATTTGTAAGAGCCAAAAACTGAAAGCAACCTAAACATCCATAACAATTAAGTTGACAAAAAAGAAAAATTGTGGTATACAATGAAATACTACTCAGCAATACAAATGAGCAAACGATTCATGCAACAAGATAATGGATCAACCTTAAAATAGTTATGTTTACTGAAAAAGCAAGAGCCCCCCTAAAAAGTACACACCATATGGTTTCACTTGTAAAATTATAGAAAATGCTTGCTGTTGCTTGTGAATTGTGGAAAACAAGATGAGGAAAGATTGAGAAAAATTATAAAGGGACAATCTTTTGTTACATTGGATATCTTGACTGTGGTGGTTTCATAGGTGTATATACATGCTGAAACACAGCACGTTTTATACTTTACGTATTTCCAGTTTATTGCATGTTAATCGTACCTCCATAAAGTTGTTAAATCAATGTTCCTCATTAAAATCTATATATACTGTTCCACTTGGAAAATTAGATGTCAACTATTTTTGGCTCAACCATATTCCTCTCCCTACAATTTAGGAGGGTGAGCCCTGCCTCAATGTTGGTAAAAATTGGTGGGCAACGAAGTCCACATCCACCTCAGTCACTAGGAATGCTGGTGGGTCAGAGAAGACCCATCCCTGGATCTTTCTTCTGTCAGTGCTGGGGTTCCTGTCTGTGCAGCGATGGCCACAAGGTCAACTGCCCAGGGAGACACAGAAATCCACAAACATTTACATTATTTACTCTGACGGTGGCCTTGGCCAGAGGAGATACAGATGTCTGAAGGTCCTGAGAATTTCTGTGTACCCCCATCCCACACCATCATAACTGCACCAATATCTGTGGATGCCCCTCTAGAATGTTCAAACTTTTGTTTGCCACAGTCATCCCCACTCCATTGTCTCAATGTTTCTGTACCAATCATGATTTTCACATTGCACTATAGAGGTGTTACAGTCAATGTCACTTGCCTATGGGATACTGGGTATCAGGGACTCGATCCTGTACAGGTACTGAAGACAGCAATCCCTCAACAGTGCTCGGGAGTACGTGCCAGTCAAGGGACCCAACTTATGTTGCTTCCAGAAGCACAGATTTTCACACCAACTATGCCCTCCTCACTGGGCTCACAGGAAGTCCTGGCAGCCAGGCCACAAAGTTAGGCACAAAAAACTTTTTAGTCTTTCCTAGCAGACCTAGGGCAATGGTACAAATTAGGTCAAACTAGACTGAGAACTGTTTTCTGCCATCCTTTGGTCCCCTCTGAGGCACATAAAGGTGGTGTCCACAAAAGGTGTTACTTCTCCTTCATGACAGAATCCAATGCTTTTCTCAATCCACTCTACATAGTAACAAAATCCCCAAGAGTAAAGGCTGCCACAATAGGCCTTTATCACTGTATAAACCAGAGCGGCATAGGACAAGCAGTTCCAAAGTTGGATGATTTGGCAGTACAAGTAAGACACACCTATCACATTTACAGTCAGCATTGTCCATGACGATGGAAAATCCTGTCATGAAATCCCAGCAGACCCTAGCTCAGGTCCTTTTGGCCAGAGCTAGATCATGTTTGCTCAGAACCTAATCATGAGGGAAAAGATGAGGACACTCAATGGTGGGGGGTTGGGGGGTGGTCCTTGAAAACACTCATGATTCCCTGCAGGGAAGAGGAAAGAAAGCACAGGAGTCTGCCTTCCCTGAGCAAAATGGAGTGATTGACACACACAGCTGGTAGGAATAAGATGGCTTCCGCCACAGGCACTGGCAGTGATACAATTCCATCAAGAGCCCTAGATAGTTACAAAGTGCAACACACCTCATGAAAGCTTCCCATATATGTGGTGCTTACCAGGAATCTCCCCAGGGTGGAATGAATATAGAAGGCTTATCTGCTAGCTGATGGTTCTCTCACAAAGGGTACTCATAAGGCATTACTCTGGTGTGAGTCCTCTGAGCATGAACAAGAAGATGACACATTTTCTGGATTCATAAGGCCTTTCTCTTGTGTGAATTTTCTGGTGTTAAACAAGTTTAAGAGATGCAGCTAAAGGGTCACCAAAACTGTTGCACTCATGAGGTCTTTCCCCGGTGTGTGCTTTCTGGTGACGAACAAGATGGGAGCTTCTGCTGTAGGCTTTCCCACATTCACTGCATACATAAGGCTTTTCTCCAGTGTGAACCCTCTGGTGTAGAATGAGGCCAGAGTTGCGGCTAAAGAATTTCCCACATTCACTGCACTCGTAAGGTCTTGCTCCCGTGTGAACTTTCTTGTGCTGAACAAGGTGGGAGCTACTAATATAAGCCTTCCCACATTCACTGCACACGTAAGGTCTTGCTCCTGTGTGAACTCTCTGGTGCAGAATGAGGCTGGAGTTGTGGCTAAAGCATTTCCCACATTCACTGCACTCGTAAGGTTTTGCTCCAGTGTGAATTCTCTGGTGTACAATAAGGTTGGAGCTATGGCTAAAGAATTTGCCACATTCGCCACACTCATAAGGCCTTTCTCCAGTGTGGATTTTTTGGTGTTGCACAAGTGTGTCTTTACGGCTGAAGGCCTTCCCACATTCACTGCACTCATAAGGCCTTGCTCCAGTGTGAATTATCTGGTGCTGAACAAGTGTGTCTTTGCAGCCAAAGGCCTTCCCACATTTGCTACACACGTAGGACCTTGCTCCTGTGTGGACTCTCCGATGTTTAATGAGGCTAGAGTTATGGCTAAAGAATTTTCCACATTCTATGCATTCATAAGGCCTTGCCCCAGTGTGAATTCTCCAGTGTTCAATAAGGTGGGAGCTCTGGCTAAAGAATTTTCCACATTCACTGCACTCATAAGGCCTTTCTCCAGTGTGAAATCTCTGGTGCTGAACAAGTGTGTCTTTACGGCTAAAGGCTTTCCCACATTCGTTGCACTTATAAGGCCTTTCTCCTGTGTGAATTCTCTGGTGTTGAACAAGGTGGGAGCTTCTGCTGTAGGCTTTTCCACATTCACTGCAGTCATAAGATCTTTCTCCAGTGTGAACTCTCTGGTGCTGAACAAGTGTGTCTTTGCGGCTGAAGGCCTTCCCGCATTCACTGCATGTATAATGTCTTTTTCCAGTGTGAAATTTCTGGTGCATTTTTAGGTGGTGCAAGTGAATGAAGGCTTTTCCACAATCCTTACACACATGAGATGTTTCTCCACTGTGGCTTTTTCTGTGATTAATAAGAGCTGATTTCTCCTTGAACACATTTCCACATGGTAGGCATCTAAAGGGTCTCACCTTAGCATGCGTTATCTGGCTTTCAACAAGAGTAAAGGTGTTCAGAAAGGCTTTCCCTTCATCACCACAGATGAAAAGCATCTGTCCATCATAGTCTCCTTGGTGTTGCCCAAGACTGGAGCTGTGTGGGAAAGACCCCATGCATTCAGTCCTTTCGCATGGACTCATCCTACTGTAAGTGGTCTGGTGCCGGAAGAAGCCAGAGCTGTCTGGTAAGTCCATCTCTTCCTCCCTGCATGTAAAGGATCTCCCTAACATGCAGATTGTACAGCTCTTCATAAATGAGGCCCCTCCATCATCCCCTCTGAAACAATTCTCTCCACTATGTTGCTTCTGGTGCTGGTAAAATTTTGCACTGAATGAGAATCTTCTCCTACACAGCCCATCTGTGTACAGTTTCTGTGTAAGGTGTGATCCCTGGTGTTCAGTCAGGTGCAAAATGTCTTTCAAGAGTGGGTCACACAACTCACATGGGTGTACTTTCTGGAAGAGACCTGGCTCAGCAGTCCTGACCTGTGACACTCCTTCTACAGAAATGCTCTGCTCTGAAGGTGGCTCCTCATTTTCTGCTTCACACCAAAAACCTGAAAGCAAAAAAATGCTGGTGACGTGCACGTTGACTTTGGTGGGAGGCAGCAGCCCCATCACAAATGTGTGTTATCACCAATGTTGAGTCCACTGGCTTGTTGGCAGGACAAGAGAGCTGTAAACAGTACAAAGAAGGGCTGGTTGTCTGCAGAGGGCCTCTATAGGTCACAGAATGGAGGAACCCTAACTATGGGGTAAAAACCTAAAGACAATGGCGTATAGGATAGGAAGTAGAGGTGAAGCCTCTACCTGATATCTCTGCAAGAGGACTTCAGCAGGGCCTTGACTGCTGGTGTCAGGTGAGCTCTGTGCTAATAGGTATGTACACGCTCAGGAAAATCTGACTCCAAATAACTTGCTAGTTCTCAAGGACTATTTTAATGTGCACAATTCATGACATATTAAAGTGAGCTACTGTTGAAGACAGCAAGTGAAACATGGAGACAGAAAAGTGGGAAAACACCCAAAGGATGGAAGACAGGTGAGAAATGACAAAAGGAAAAAGTGCCAAGAATGAGGTGAAGAAAAGTAGATGTGCAGAATCACGATGGGCCTTGGCAGCAAAACACTGACAAACACAAAACAAGCTGAAGGTTTGATTTGAACCCAGCCATGACAGACACCCTCTCCCAGCTCCCATTCAGCAAGAACAGACCCTCCCCAGGTCTCCCTTATTGTGGCTGGAGTGATGTCTGCCCTCTCAGGCACCCAAGGCTCTCTGCCCCTCTCCAGATGGGCAACTACATGAAACTGGGAAAATGAAAGCTGTAAAGCAAACAAAGGGCTGGTGAGTGGTGCAGGTAGACTAGTCCACAGAGAAAGTAGAATGTTCAGAAAAGATACTTTCCAAGAGGGATGTACCAGGATAGCCCTGTAATCACCACAGTGAATGATTGTGTCAGCTCCTGAACTTCCTGGCACAGTCAGGCCCCAGGAAATGTCAACAAGAGGAGGGGGGCAGAACCTAGGACAAAGAGGTGCAAAGATCATGACACTGCCTCAGGCAGTAAGCACCTGAGCTGTGTAGAATCTGCTTAGCAGACTGAAAAACCCCGGAATCCTAACCTTTTCCTGCAAAGCTCTAGGGCAACAGACGTTCAGATTACCCAGTGAAGGCAGAGACACTGAACACAGCCAATCTTGGCATCCACAGCACCTACTCTGGGAAACAAAGAAGGGAAGGAGAAGAGTCACTGACAAGATGGACAGAAAGAGTGGCCCATGGGGAATCGGGGAAGACTCAAACCCCACCATCAAGGACACTGCAGTGGGTGTAAAGGCCTGTGGAACACAGCCTCTGAGACGGTCCCAGTGATCCCTACCTCCTCGTACTCTTGCTCCTGGGTAAGGCTCCTCCTTTGATGGTGAGCTGGATGGACTGACTCATTTCCAAAGAACAGAATATGGCAAAAATAATGCAATGACGCTTTCAGTATTAGGTTACAATCCTGGGCTTCCATCTTTAACATTCTTTTGCTCACTTGCTCAAAGAGAAGTTAGCTTCCGTGTTATGAGGTACAGAAAGGCCAACTGAGGGCGGACTTTGGCCAACAGCCAGCAAGGAACAATGCTCACAGTCCAACAAGCCGCAAGAAACTAAATCTTGCAAACAGCAATGTGAGTGAGCTTGTAATGGATTCTTCTTAGATAGGACCATGATACTGGCTGAGAGCTTGATTAAAACTTCATGAGAGCCAGAAGCAACTGCATGAGAAGCTGTGATCAGCCTGGCTGCACTGACTCAAGCCTGTAATCCCAGCACTTTGGGAGGCCAAGGAGGAAGGATCGCTTCAGATCAGGAGCTCCAGACCAGCCTGGGCAATATAGCAAGACCTCATCTCTACAAAAAGTAAAAACAGCTGGGCATGGTGGCATGCACCTGTAGTCCCAGCTACTCGGGAGGCTGAGTGGGAGGACCACTTTAGCCCAGGAGTTTAAGGCTACAATGAACCATGATGACAACACTGCACTGTAGCCTGGGTGACAGAGTAAGACTGCTTCAAAACATTAAAAAAAAAAAAATTGAAAATAACAAACAAAATACGCTGTAACCAGATTCCCAATGCTCTGAAGCTGAGAGATAACTAATTTTCATTGTTTTATTGTCTGAAGTTACTAAGCTTTGTCATGTAGCATTAGATAACTAAAACAGACTTACTCAGTGTGGCCACAAGTGCAAAGTTCTCCAGCATCACATCACGGTACAGGAATCTCTGCGCCTCCTCAAGGAGTTCCCACTCCTCTCGAGAGAAGTACACGAACACATCCTCGAAGGTCACACAACTCTGCCGTGACGAGTACAGTTGAGTCCACAGTCAGCACATCTCTCCGAAACCCCTTCCTCCCCAGTCTATACACTCACACACCCACCCTCTAGTCCCTCGCCTCTGTAGCCTCCCAGCTAAGAGGAGATACAGACCTTGGCACCCCTAGAGTCTGCCCTCTCCTCATGTCCCTCTCACCACTGTGTCCAGCCCAGAGCAGAACCAGGCAAGTGTACAGACACATACTGTCTCAACTCTGGGTCTGGCATGACCAAATACTCTTCTACTAACCAGTTCTCCTGGTGTTGTCCAGGGGATGCCTCTAAACACAACCAAACTTCAGCTCCATCTTCTCCCATGAGCTGCCAATACTTTTTAGTTCACAGTCCTCCCAATACACACAATTACTCTTTGGACCACACCTTCCTCACATCTGAGATCTCCACTACCACTGGCCCATCCCATATGCACCTCAATGACATCCCTTATCCCCCATGCCAGTGTGCATGCAGTGTCCAGGAAGTGCTCGTGTCTTCACACTATGTACCACTGCCACCCAGGTGCCTAAGCAACAGACCCAGTTTTCTCTCAGTCTCCAGTTTCAACCTTCTTACTCAATAACAGCATTACCACCATGACTTGAAGATACCCCATCCCACTCCGCATATTGGCCACCATTTTTTTCAAGTTCTTCACCAGGACTCTTCCCCAGAGCTAAAAACCTGTGTATCTTCTTGAGGCCTCAACGAAGATGTCCATTGAGATTTCTGAACCTAAACATGGCCAAAGCCTAACTCCTGATATAACCACTAAAAATCATACCTGCTGCCAACTTCTCCATCCCAGTTGATGGCATTTCCATAATTTTACCGCTACAGCAAAAAGAAACCAATCTTAGGGTCAACCATGACTCTCTTCTCTCATTCGCCCTTCACACCAAAAAATCCAATCACCCTACTTAAAAAAAGAAAAATTCACCAACTTCTCTCACCTCCACAGCCATACCTCTAGACCAGACACCATCAACACCACTGCAGTGGCTCCTCCCTCATGCTCACAGTCTGTTCTCAACCTGAAAGTCAGAGACAGCTTGTTAAAATCCGAGTCAGATCATCTCCTCCTCTGCTCCAAATCTCCCACAAGTTTCACCACACTTAGGATAGGGGTCCAGCTCCTCGGCCAGCCATTCCTGCCTAACTCCTTCCTCTGATATCTGTTTCCAAAAAGGTAATTAAGACCTGACATCCCCTGAGCACTCCCAACTCAATCTTATCCACAAGCATTTGCAGTACCTGTTTCTGGGTCTCATATACTCTTCCAGTACTCATGCTATTGGTTGCCAGGTGGGGACTTCTCTATATAACTCCACACACAACTCATGGTCTGGATTCAGGACACTAAGCTAGAAATGACCCCCATTCACTGCCCCCAGTGTCAAGTGAAGACGGACATGTGAAGAATCCCAGGATATCACTATGTCTCATCAGAGAATCTGGTCAGCCTTATAAAATACATATACAAAACCCATATATTCGCTAACCTCTGCTGCCACCACTCTAGCCCACCCACTATCAATGCTCACCCGGACTATTTCAGTAGATTCCATCTTGATCTCCCCGTCTACCTCTATGCTCCCCAGTCTACCCACTCTGCAGTCAGAGGGAGCCTTTTAAGAACTGCGTCAGAGGACCTCCCTTCTCTGTACCAAACCTTGCATGAGTCTCAACACCCTTAGAAGAGAGGACCAGCTCCTCAGGCTGTCATTCCAGGCCTACCTCTGACCCCCTATTCTCTGTTCTCACCTGGTACAGACGGTTCCCAGAACCTTCCAAGCTCATTCTCATCCCCATGCATGCATTTGTACGAACTGCCCCTGCGCCTTCGAATCCGTTCCACGCCTTATGCCATTGATAAGGAAAGCGGAACCCTTCTGCATAATGCGACGGAGTGACCACCCTCCAGGGTGGTCAAGAGAAGTGCGCGATGAGAGCGAACATCCCAGGACACACCAACCAGGCCGGTGTGCGCTTGAGGGATTCCACCACTCACCTGAACCCGGTCCATCAGCACCGCCGCTGCCATGAGAAGAGGGTGAACGGGATGTGCCCTGTGGGCTCAGCCAAAATCCCACGCCTCCACCGCGCTGGACACCCTCGGGCTGAGTGTAGCACTCCAAGCCTCAGTCTACCCGGTGTAAAAACGCTCACAAGACTAAGGCGGCGGCCTCCGGGGGAGACAAGGACAAGAGGGCGTGTGTGGAGGCCTCGGTAAGAGCCCAGCTCCGGCAGACACCTCCGCGAGAGGCCGCCCGTCCCACGACAGGGGTCATGGATTGTAACAAAAGCGCGGAGGAAGGTCCTGTAGTCTTCACTGTCTTTTCTTGCTTGGTTCGGCGAGAGCCGAGTAGAAAGTCCACCCAATCTAGGACTCAGCCTTCACAAATAGAATGCACCGACCGGGCAAAGGAAAAATACGTCACGACGGCGACGCCAGAAGTCCCGCCCCTGCCGCCCCCAGCGGCAGGAAACGCCCAGTTTCTGGGCTGTCGCTGGGTGTACGCGGGCTAGAAATGCGTAGTGCAGGGAGGGGAAGAAAGATTGGGAAAACTGTGTCTCGGAGGCCAAAGCTGTCTTTAAAGGGTATGCACCCTGATTTCCCTGGCCACTTGGGACAATGCCACGCCTCTGAAGTCGCCAGCAGGTGACCCATTATTTAATCCTCCTGCTTCTGAAGCCCTGGGAGACCTGCTTCACCTCTGTCAGATTTGGGGATTGAAATGTATTAATAAATTGAACAATGTCTGTATCTCGCTTGTGGGCCTTTTTGTAAAACATTAAATGTTCTACTAATTTTTTGTTAACATATAAGAAAAGAGATGTAATGCTACTTTTCTGCTGGCTGCACAGGAAGCACGGTGCCGGTGTCTGCTTCTGGTGAGGCCACAGGGAGCTTTTATTCATGGCAAAAGGCGAAGGAGGAGCTTTGCGTGTAACATGGCGAAAACATGAGCCTCTTCTAATTCATTGATTCCCAATTTGGTAGGTGGTTTTACAGCATTAGCTTCACTATGAACTTATAAAAAACTGTAAATTCTTGGACCCAACTTAACACCTTCTGATACAGAAACTCTGGAGATGGGGCCCTAGCTCAAGTTCAAGAACTGGAGGTAAGATGGAAAACACTACAACCAACTTCATGAAAACATGGGAAGTACTTAACACCGGGCCTGGCACATCGCGCTAGATACATACAGGCTATTATCAGTCTCTTCAACACAAGGTTCTCACATTGCTTTAGGAAGATATATCAAAGATCCACCTTTTCGGGATCAGTGGTGATTTTGAAAAAACAAAACAACCAAAACAAAGTACAATCATTCCCTCGCTTGTCAAGTAGCATCATAGGCAATGGTTATAATTTTCTTTTTTTTTTTTTAGTTTTGCTCTTGTTGCCCAGGCTGGAGATCTCGGCTCACGGCAACCTTTGCCTCCCAGGTTCAGTTGATTCTCCTGCCTCAGCCTCCTGACTAGCTGGGATTACAGGCATGCACCACCATGCCAGGCTAATTTTGTATTTTTAGTAGAGACATGGTTTCTCCATGTTGGTCAGGCTGGTCTCAAACTCCTGACTTCAGGTGATCCTACCACCTCAGCCTCCCAAAGTGCTGGGATTATGGGTCTGAGCCACTATGCCCAGCCCAGTAATGGTTATAAATTTTGCACAAAAGCACATCTATATATCATTAGACTCATTTAGTTGAAAAAAAAATCACATGCAAGAGAGTTTCATAAACTACACGTAGGTCTATTGTCCAAAAAACACATTCTTATAGGCCATATGATTCAAAACACAGACCTTTCAAGACGAATTGCTCTTCATAGTTTTTAACTCCACTGTCCACTTAAGTGTCACTGTAGTTAAAATTTTATAACCTGTTTTATTTTATGAGATGACATAGAAATAATTCATATATTTATAGGAAAAAATATATATATACACACACATACACATACTTTTTAGGTATACACATATATAATTACATATATGTATAATATAAATTATCTGTCTACTCCAAGCCAAAACAAATTTAGGTGTCAGGGACACAATGGAATAACACGCTGAAGGAGTTACAGATATAACTGCCAACGGATTTCTATGCACAACAAATGCACTGACTAAGAAAAACTGTGAAATAAGACTATTTGAATCCCAAAATGAGAACTTTAACGGAAAAAAATTATTGGCATAAAATAACACTTTTAAGATCCTTCTTAAGGTTGAAGGAAAGTGATCCCAGGTGACTGGTCTGTGATGATATAAGCAATGAGGATCTGAGAGAGGGGTGCATCTGTGGATCAACAAGACCACTCATTATTTTTATAAAATATTAATATTTGCTTCTGGAGACAGAATGGTGGAATTAGCATGCATATCTTCAATAGTATGTAAACTGTTATGGGCAAATTAATTAATGTATAAATTTCTTATATTTCCTGAGGAGGGCAAAGACATTAACTCTATATGTATTAAATAACTGTTTTAAAGCTTAAACATTAACTGAATCAGAGTATATGTCTTACAAATTTGAAGAAAAATGAAAATGTAAAGAAATAAAACATTTAAAAAAATAAAGTACACACAATCAGTAAGGCAAAGAAAAGCACACACACAACCAGAGGATGTATATAAATCCAAATATATCAGATGTTTTATGAAAAGAGTATGGAATAAATTCTTAAATTAGCAGTTGGTAATTTTTGAAGTGTTAAAAATTTCCAAAAGGCCAGGCACAGTGGCTCATCCCTATAATCCCTGCAATGTGGGAGGCTGAAGCAAGAGAATTGCTTGTGGTCAGGAATTCTATTAATAGATTAGCCTGAATCACATAGCAAGGCCCTGTCTGTATAAATAAAACTAATAGCAGGGTGTAGTGGCACATGCCTGTAATCCTAGCTACTCAGGAGACTTGAGCCAAGGCTGCAGACAGTTCTGATGGTGTCATGGCACTCCAGCCCAGGTGACACAGTTAAGACTGTCTCTCAAAAGAAAAAAAAAATATATATATATACATCTAACAGTAGTATGGATACAAGAAATACTTCTAGAGTATAATATTAGAAAACTATATGAAACAGCTTTGGGAAAAATATATTTAATAAAAATATATTTAATACAACAATTAAAGAATTAACACATGAAAATGAGAATTTATATCAGAAAATATCAATATTAAAGAAACAATCATGGTGGCTCACATCTGTAATCCCAGAACTTTTGGGAGGCTGAGGCAGGCGGATCACCTGAGGTCAGGAGTTTGAGACCAACCTGGCCAACATGGTGAAACTCCATCTCTACTAAAAATACAAAATTAGCCAGGCATGGTGGCAGGCCCCTGTAGTCCCAGCTACTCACGAGGCGGAGGCAGGAGAATCACTTGAACCCAGGAGGCAGAAGTTGCAATAAGCTGAGAGATTGCGCCATCGCACTCTAGCCCCGGAACAAGAGCAAAACTCCATCTCATAAAAAAGAAAAAAAAAAAAAGATCACCAAGAAATTGTATTTTGAAATTGTATATAATGTATAATGCTGACTTGTATTACATAAAGCAACAATTAGTAAAAGGATAGACTAAATTTATTAATATGTTGAGCATTTTTATATC
>CAUYLG010063373.1:0-17566 GCA_963573385.1 Cacajao melanocephalus
TTTAAAATGAGGAAACTGAGGCCAGCACGAGACAAATTAAATTCCAGTTTATTTAGCTCCCGGGCGAGGTTCTGTGGCCCCAGGGGAGGGAGAGAGAGCGAGAGGCCAGAGAAGTCGCACCTGGCTGTTCTGGGCGTGGGGTTTTATAGGGGGTGAGGGCAATGGATTGGTCAGTGGGGAAACAAAGCATGGGCAACTGCATTGGTCATAGAGAGACTGGACCTGGACTTGGCAAGTTGCTATTGGTAGTCTAGCAGGGCTATGGACAGGTGGGCTGGAGAAGGTAACAATATGGGCACCTGTATTGGTCAGAGAGAGACTGGACCCGGACTTGGTCAGCTGCCATTGGTTAGGCTCTCGGTGAGATTTTTGAATTTTGGGCTGACAGTATGATTTAGTGCTGAGTGTGGGGCTAGGGGTGGAATGCAGGAGTGGGGAGCCTGCATGGAGAAGGCAGGCGCCAGTAGGACGTCCAGCCTCCTGATAAGTGTTATCAGGTGCGGAGGGGGTGAGTATTGTCCATCCGGCTCCTGGCGAGGCTATCGGCCTTACACATTTAAATTAAAAGGATGATCAGTTGTAGGAAATTTTTTTAAAAAGATAAAATAATGAAAAAAAGAGGGTCAGGCACAGTAGCTCATGCCTGTAATGCCAGAACTTTGAGAGGCAAAGGTGGGTGGACTGTTTGAGCACAGGGCTTTGAGACCAGCCTAGGCAATATGGCAAAACCTCATCTCTACAAAAAATACAAAAAATAAGCTGAGTGTGGCGGTGCATACCTGGAGTCCTAGCTACTCAGGCAGTTGAGACAAAAGGATCAGGGCGCACACCTGGCATCCTAACTACTCTGGAGGTTGAGACAAAAGGATCAGGGCGCACACCTGGAGTCCTAGCTACTCTGGAGGTTGAGATAAAAGGATCAGGGTACACACCTGGAGTCCTAGCTACTCTGGAGGTTGAGACAAAAAGACCTCAAATCTTAGCTACTAGGGAGGCTCAGGCAAAAGGTTTGAGGTTGCAGTGAGCTGTGATTGAACCAGGGCACTCCAGCTTGGGCAACAGAGAGATACCCTGTCTCAATCAATCAAGGAAGATTCTACTATCAACAGCCCAACATTTATTGAAATACACATCAAACAGCTACCTAGACAGATCATCATATCCTCGAACTTAAACCACAACAGGCCTGGCACAGTGGTTCCCACCAGTAAAGCCCTTTCGGAGGCCAAGGCCAACAGATCACTTGACACCAGGAGTTTGAGACCAGCCTGGCCAATAAGGCAAAACCCTGTCTCTACTAAAACAAAACGAAACAAAAATACAAAAACCACAATAAATTTAAAAGAATTGAAATTTGTAACATAGTATTCTGACCAAATCAGAATTAAACTACAAATCAATAATATAAAAAGATCTGGAAAATCTCCAAAGACATGGAAATTAAGCAATACAATCTGAATAAAGGGTAAAAAACGAAGTCGCAAAAGAAGTTTAAAAAAATTAGAATTGAATGGTAATGAAAATACAACATAAAGGCTGGGCACGGTGGTTCACGCCTGTAATCCCAACACTTTGGAAGGCCGAGGTGGGTGGATCACTTGAGGTCAAGAGTTCAAGACCAGCCTGGCCAACATGGTGAAACCCCATCTCCACTAAACATACAAAAATTAGCTGGGCATGGTGGCGGGTGCCTGTAATCCCAGCTACTCAGGAGGCTCAAGTGGGAGAATCACTTGAAATGGAGAGGTTTGCAGTGAGCAGAGATTGCACCACTGTACTCCAGCCTGGGTGACAGAGTGAGCCTCTGTCTCAAAAAAAAAAAAAAGCTGGACGTGGTGGCTCACACCTATAATCCCAGCACTTTGGGAGGCTGACGTAGGGGGATCACGAGGTCAAGAGATCGAGACAATGCTGGCCAACATGGTGAAACCCCGTCTCTACTAAAAATACAAAAATTAGCTAGGCATGGTGGTACATGCCCGTAGTCCCAGCTACTTGGGAGGGTGAGGCAGGAGAATCGCTTGAACCTGGGAGGTGAAGGTTGTAGTAAGCTGAGATTGCACCACTGCACTCCAGCCTGGTGACAGAGTGAGACTCCATCTCAAAAAAAAAAAAAAAAAAAAAAGGAAATACAACATATAAAAATTTGAGTGATGTAGCTAAAGTAGTATTTAGAGGAACAGTTACATTAATAAATTGTTTCTTTAGAAAAGAAAGATTTCAGCTGGGCATGGTGGCATGCACTTGTAGTTCCAACTACTTGACAGGCTAAGGAGGGAGGATCGATTAAGCCCAGGAGATCAGTGCTAAAGTAAGCCATGTTCATGCCACTGCACTCCAGCCTGGGTGACAGAGCAAAACTGTCTCCAAAACAAAACAAAACAAAACAAAAAAAGCAAGAAAAAAAAGGAAGAGAGGAGAAAGGAGGAGGAGGAGGAAGAGGAAGAAGAGTTTCAATTAATTGCCTCAGCTTCCATCTTATAAAATCAGAAAGGAAAAAAATAGGGAATTAAACCCAAGGCAAGCATATGGAAGGAAATAATAAAGAGCAGAAATCACTAAAACTGAAAACAGGCAAGCAATAGAGAAATGTAATAAAACCAAAAGCCAGTTATTTGAAAAGATCAATAATGTTGAGAAACTGCTAGGCAAACTGGCCAACAAAACAAAAAGGACACACAGTAACCAATGTCTAGAGTGATTCAGGAGGCACTATTACAAATACTAGACATTACAAAGAGTGACTCTTTTGATAATAAAAATAGATAGTAGCTCAACTAACCAAGAAAAAAAAGGTGGGGGAGAAATCCCAAATACACAAAATAAGTGGGAAATACCAACACATATAAGGGAAAAAGTAATAGTAAAGAGATTTTATCTCTACTAGCAGTAAAACACTACACAATTATTTAAAAAAAGTATATTTTACCAAGATTATAAAATGTTGCTGAGGGTGAAAAACCAAAAAGGACTGAAACAAATGGTAAGGAGTATGAGAAGACCCATAAAGTTGTCTATTCCCCCTAATTTAACCTAACCACTAACTGGATCACATAAAAATTATCAACAGACTTTTTTTTTTAAATACAATTGATCCTCAAGTACAGTCATGAATCACTTAATGACAGGGATAGGTTCTGAGAAATGTGTCATTACGCAATTTCGTTATTGTGTTAACATCACAGAGTGTGCTGACACGGATGTTGGTATAGACCACTACACACCTAGCTATACACCTATTGCTCCTAGGCTACAAACCTGAGCAGCTTGTTACTGTACTGAATACTGTAGGAAGCTGTACCACAATGGCAACTATTTGTGTATTTAAACATAGAAAAGGCAACTATTTGTGTATTTAAACATCGGCCAGGCACAATGGCTCAAGCCTGTAATCCTAGCACACTGGAGGCCAAGGCAAGAGGATCGCTTGAGCCCAGGAGCTTGAGACCAGCCTGGGCAACCTAGTGAGACCTCGTCTCTACCAAAAATTTAAAAATTAGCTGGGCATGGTGGCAGGCACGTGCAGTCCCAGCTACTCGGGAGGCTGAGGTGGGAGGATCCCTTGAACCCTGGAGATCCAAGCTGTGATCGCACCACTGCACTCCAGTCTGGGTGACACAGTGAGATCCTATCCCCTCCCCCAAAAAAATTAAGAAAGAAAGAAAAAGAAATGGTACAATATAATATTACAATCACATGGGACCATCATTTTACATGAGGTCCCTCGTTGACAGCCACATAGTTATACAGAGCGTGACTGTACCAAAATCATGGGAAAACTTTCATATTTCAAAGTAGTGAAGACTTTTGGGTGCCAAAAACGGAAAGAACAGAAAATTCCAACCGAGAGAAATTCAAAACGTGTACATAGCAAAATCTCCCAGCGAGTAAAATCAAAAGATAAAGAAAAAAATATCTGCTGCTCACAAAGTAGCATCGGGTTGTGAGACCTTGGGGAAATCACTTCTCCCTTCTGATACTCCGGTGTTCCTGCGGTTGGGACCGAGATGACAACGACAGAAATCACAGGGTGGGCGCAAGGATCAGGGGGACACCTCACTAAAGACCCCCTGACAAAGGCATCACAGCGCTCCTTCGCCACCTGCACCTGCCCAGGATCCCAGATCTCCCTCCAACCACGAGGATCTGGGCATAGGGGCGTGGCCAGGTGTGTCTGGCTCCGCCCCCGCCCCGCCCCGCCGGGGCCTGGTCCTGGGAGCGCGCGCCCGCCGGGGCTTCCGGCCTCGCTCCCGCGCGGCCCGAGCCCCTCACCGCCCGTCTGAGGCGCATCTTCTGACAAAGAGAAGGCGGCGAAGCCTCGCAGCCGCCTCCCTTCCGCCGTCCCCGCCCTCACACGTTCGGCCAGGCGTGCCCCGCCGGCCCCGCTCGGAGGAGGGCGCTGGGCAACCCCGGACACCGCCCTGAGGGTCACCGCCGCCTACGAGTCGCCGAAGTTTGGGCTCCCACCCTGCGCGGGCACGAGCCCATCCCTCATCTCTTTCCCCTCGGCCCCAGGCCGCGCGGAGCTACCTGGAAGCCCCCCTCGTACCTGGAGGAGCGCAGCCTCCACTCCTAGCCCAGTGCCACAGCGGGTCACGGCGCGGGGCGGTGAAGACGCGGGGAGACGGGGGCTCTGTCACCCACTCACGGCTGGTGGTGGGGGAAGGGCGGCCACCGGCGCGCTCGCAGCACTGCACATGCGCAGATACAGGGGCTTGCGCCGTTCCCAGGGTCCTCGGCGGGGTGGGCCGTCGACGCTGCGGACTACGCTTCCCACAAGCCTCCAGGGCCACGGCGTTAGGGACTCTCGGGAAAGTCTACTCTTTCTTAGGAGGTCTGATGAGCTGACCAAAATAATCCCTTGGCCTGCACTGTTTCTTTTTCCCAGAGTGAGTCGTGAATTACAATTCACCACCTCCCCCTTAAGTACAACAACTTGGCTTTTAAACATTACACAAATCTGTAATTGTATTTAAATTAGAATATATGTACAAAATTAAAGAAGACATCCATAATTTCACATTCTAAAGATAACTGCGGGTAACGTTAAGTTCACACTTTGATTTTTTTTGTTTTTGTTAAAAACTGGACATAAAAGTATCATGTGCTGCAACTAGCTTTTTCGCCTTTTTTCCCGTGCCACATTATTGAGGTATAGTGGATCTATGTATTTAAGGTGTACAACTTGATATATACATCGGCAAATATTCACCATAATCAAACTAATTAATGTGCATCACCTCACATAGTTACTATTTTTTTTTCGTCTGATGAGGACAAAAGATCTACTTAGCAAATTTCAAGTATACAGTATTGTCAACTATTGTCACATAGTTGTGCATATCTCCAGAACTACTCATGTTGCATAACAGACTGTGTACCCCTTGGCCACCATCTTCCCACTTCCCCTTCACCCTCGGTTCCTTTTATCCTTTATTTTTAGAACAGTTTTTGGTTCTCAGCAAAATTTGAGCAGAAAGTACATTGAATTCCCTTATAACCCTTGTCTCCTACCCCCACCCCCGCCAGCACACACAACCTCCCCAAAGTCAATATCCCACACCAGAACAGTGTATTTGTTAAAACTGGTGAACCTACAGTTAAATATCACTAGCACCTGGCCAGGCTCAGTGGCTCACACCTGTAATCCCAGCACTTTGGGAGCCTGAGACCAGCAGATAGCTTGAGCCCAGGAATTCGAAGCCAGCCTGGCCAACATGACGAAACTTCATTTCTACACAAAAATACAAAAATTAGCCTGGCATGGTGGCACACGCCTGTAGTCCCAGCTACTCGGAAGGCTGAGAGGGGAGGATCGCTTGAGCCTGGGAGACTGAGGTTGCAGTGAGCTGAGATTGTGCCACTGTACTCCAGCATGGGTGACCCTGTCTCAAAAAATATAAATTTTCTACTTTGTATCCTTCAGTCCAAAATAAAACAGAAAAAAAAAATATATATATATATATATATAAAATTTAAAAAAATCATTGGCACCCAAAGTCCATAGCTTACATTAGTGTTCACTTTTGATGTACATTCTATGGGTTTTGACAAATGCATGTAACCATTACAGTATCATAGAGTAGTTTCACTGCCCCCCAAAAATCATCTGTGCTCCACTTACCCATCCATCCCACAACCCCTGGAAATCTCTGATATTTTTACTGTCTCCATAGTTTTGCCTTTTCCAGGTTGTCATATAGTTGGAATCATAGGTACGTTGCTTTTTCAGATTGGCTTCTTTCACTTAGCAATATGCATTTAAGTTTCCTTCGTATCTTTTCCTGGGCTTTTTTCTTTTTTCTTTTGTTTTGAGACAGGGTCTCTGTGACACAGGTTGGAGTGCAGTGGCATGATCATGGCTCACCGCGGCCTCCACCTCCTGGGCTTAAGTGACCTTCCCAGTTCAGCCTCCTGAGTAGCTGAAACTGCAGGCGTGCACGGCCATGCCAGGCTAATTTTTTGTATTTTTTTTGTAGAGATGGGGTTTTGCCATGTTGCCTAGGCTCATCTCGAACTGGGCTCAAGAAATCCTCCTCTCTTGGCCTCCCAAAGTACGGCGATTGCAGGCGTGAGCCACTGTGCCCAGCCTCATTTCTTTTTAGTGCTGCATAATATTCTATGGTCTGGATGTATTACAGTGTTTTAAATCCATTCACCTGCTGAAGATACCTTGGTTGCTTCTAAGTTGTGGCAACTATGGATAAAGCTGCTCTAAACATCTGTGTGCAGGTTTTGTATGGATATAAGTTTCCAATTCTTTTGGGTAAATAGCATGGTTGCTGGATTGCATGGTAACAGTATGTTAGTGAGACAGGAGTGTTCCCTGGACTCCTTCACCGGACTTACGACAGAGGTGTGACTAACTCAGCCGCTACACTAAAACCCCTTATGGGAGGGGGAGCATGCAGGCAAGTGGGTGCCAGGGCCAGGGCGAGCACCTCTGGGCTCTGGCCCCATGGTAGCATCTAGGGGTGTGTTACAATTAATGCTCTTTTAGCAGTTGCCATCCATGGATGGCTAAGTGTTAACCAGCTCAGTGGAGAGTCAGGGTGACAGCCTTTTATACCCTGCCTTCTTGACACCTGGGTCCTTGTCTGGGTGTCCAGAATCAAGTCACACGGACTTGAAGAATGGTGGATGTGGAAGTTTTATTGAGTGAGGGAGGTGGCTCTCAGCAGGATGAAGAGCTGGAAAGGGGATGAAGTGGGAATATAATCACCCCCTGGAGTTCTGCTGTCCTGGCCAAATTCCTCTCCAACCATCCAGCTGCCTCTTCAACATTCAGATGCTTCTTCTCTTCTCTCCTTCTTTCTCCTTCTCTGCCGCCCTGCTCTGATGCTCTTCTGTTTGTGGAGCCTAGGATTTGGGGTTTTTATGGGCACAAGATAGCACAAGATAGAGGGTGGGCCAGAGTGGTCTTGGAAAAGGCAACATACAGGGGTGAAAACAGGCTTTGTTCTCATTTAGGGCCTCAGTCCAGGCTTAACGGTGGAGCCATAGCCAGGGACCCCACCCTCCTGCCTCCTGTCCATGTCATTAGTTTTGTAAGACACTGCCAAAACTGTCTTCCAGCCTGGCTGCATCATTTGGCATCCACCAACAATGCATAAGCGTTCCTGTTGCTCCAACTTCTCACCAGCATGTGTTGTCAGTGTCCTGAATTTTGGCCATTCTAATAGGTATGTAGTGGTAGCAGCTCGCGTTTAATAAAACGAGAGCCTCAAACAGGTTCATAGAAAACTGTTTACACCAATGTTCATAGCAGCATTATTCACAGTATTCAAAGGTGGAGACAACTCAAGTGTCCATCAGCTGATTAATAGATTCAGTGGATTATTATTCAGCCATATCAAAGAGTGATGAAAAGAAAAAAAGAGGCCAGTCGCAGTGGCTCACACCTGTAATCCCAGCACTTTCAGAGATTGAGGCAGGTAGACCACGAGGTCAGGAGTTTGAGACCAGCCTGGCCAACATGGTGAAACCTCATCTCTACTAAAAATACAAAAATTACCAAGGCATGGTGGTGCACACCTGTAGTACCAGCTACTCAGGAAACAGGCAGAATAGCTTGAACCCAGGAGGTGGAAATTGCAGTGACCTGATATTGCGCCACTGCACTCCAGCCTGGGTGACAGAGCAAGACTCTGTCTCAAAAAAAAAAAAAAGAAAAACAAAAAGGATAATGTGTACTAACCATGGCAGTTATTTCATTGAGAAATGAAATAATATAGTTCACTCAAGAATATGTGGAACGTAATCCTATTTTTGAATCCACATACTCAGATTGTCTGATGTCTTTTAATATATACATTTCTACTCCACATCTTTTTTTTTTTTTCTTTGCCATTTAGTTGTTGAAAACACTGGGTTATTTATTCTAAGGAATTTCCAAATGGTCTGGATTTTCCTATGTTAAAATTAGTATATAAATTGTCAAAGTCAAATAAAATAGAGATGAATCTCTAAATTTACAATGTTTTATTTCGGGGCTGGATGCAGTGGCTCAGGCCTATAATTCCAGCACTTTGGGAGGCCAAGATGGGCAGATCACTTGAGGTCAGGAGTTCAAGACCAGCCTGGCCAACATGGTGAAACCCCATCTCTACTAAAAATACAAAAATTAGCCAGGTGTGGTGCTGGACACCTATAGTCCCAGATACTTGGGAGGCTGAGGCAGGAGAATCATTTGACCCAAGAGGCCAAGGTTGCAGTGAGCCGAGATCACGCCACTGCACTCCAGCCTGGGCGAGACTGTGTCAAAAAATAAAAATAAAATAGAATGTTTTATTGAGGAAGCAAGAATTGTTAATTTGAGGCATCCCCATAGACTGGGTAGTCTTCAGTATGTCAGAAGAACAAAGTGAAGTTTGGGAATTTTGTGAGCAGGAGAAGTATTACGGATTGTTTGCAAAGCAGCTCACTGGTGCTGGAGACGCTTTTGGGAGCTAGCAAGCTCAGATTAGTGAATACACAGGAGGCTAAACTAGTCTTAGAAGCATGGCAGGTCACTTCAGCAGCTACTAGGTCCAACTGGTCTTAGGGTTACAGCAGTTCGTTTCAGCAGCTGGCCTCGCAGAAAACATTTTTCTTCTTTCTTTTTTTTTTAATTTTTAATTTTTTTTTTTAAAGATGGGATTTCACCATATTGATCAGGCTGGTCTCGAACTCCTGACCTCAGGTGATCCACCCACCTCAGCCTCCCAAAGTGCTGGGATTACAGGTGTGAGCCACCATGCCCGGCATTCTTTCTTTTTTTTTTTTTTTTGAGAGGAGCCTCGCTCTGTTGTTTAAGCTGCAGTGCAATGGCGCAATCTCAGCGCACTGCAACCTCTGCCTCCTGGGTTCAAGCGATTCAACTGCTTCAGGCCTCCTGAGTAGCTGGGACTACAGGCACCTACCACCAAGCCCAGGTAATTTTTGCATTTTCAATGGAGATGGGATTTCACCATGTTGGCCAGGCTGGTCTTGAACTCCTACCTCAAATGATCCACCTGCCTCAGTCTCCCAAAGAGCTGGGATTAGAGACTTGGGCCACTGTGGTGCAGCTTTTTTGTTTCCTTTTTTTTAAAAAATTGACTTGTTTATTTTGTAGAGATGATGTCTCCCTATCCTGCCCAGCCTGGTTTCAAACTCCTGGCCTCAAGCAATCCTCCCAAATCTTGGCTTCCCAAAGCACTGGGATTAGAGGCATGAGCCACTATGCACAGAGAATTTATTTCTTAAAATAAGTGTTATGTGCCCCAAGTGCTTTCTTTCCTGACCTCTCAACCCTGATTTAGTTGGATAAGGCAAGAATGACCCAATTTGTTTAACCAGCTTTCACCCAATTTTCTATTCCTTTATCTGGACTCAGAACCAGAGAAAGTCAATGTTTAAGAACAATTTTTGGCCAAATATTAGCAATGATTCTCTTTTCCTTGCCATGTTTTAAAACGATTATTTTTGTGAGGTACTGAATGACAAGTTTAGGCTTTTCCCCGCAAGTGTTTTCTTTTCTTTTTTTGTTTTTTGAGACGAAGTTTGCTCTTATTGCCCACGCTGGAGTAAAACGGCATGATCTCAGCTCACTGCAACCTCCACCTCCTGGGTTCAAGCAATTCTCCTGCCTCAGTCTCCCAAGTAGCTAGGATTACAGGCATGCACCACTATGCCTGGCTAATTTTGTATTTTTAGTAGAGACGGGGTTTCTCCATGTTGGCCAGGCTGGTCTTGAACTCCTGACCTCAGGTGATCTGCCCACCTTGGCCTCCCAAAGTGCTGGGATTCTATAGGTGTGAGCCACTATGCCTGGCCCATCCCTTTTTCTTAAACAACCAGTCATTTTACTTTAGCACTAAATTTATCATGCAAGATTCTCTCTCACATGAAATTATTTCTCTTCAAGCTTTCTTACCAAAAAAAAAAAAACAACAAAAAAAAAACTTTATTTTTATAACTTTTTTTACATCTCTTTTATCTCCTTGTTCCTTTTACTTTGTTTTATTTATGACCTTTAAATAAGCTTTGAGGCTGGGCGCAGTGGCTCACACCTGTAGTCCCAGTACTTTGGGAGGCTGAGGAGGGTGGATCACTTGAAGTCAGGAGTTTGAGATCAGCCTGGTTAACGTGGCAAAACCCTGTATCTACTAAAAAATACCAAAATTAGCTGGGAGTGGTGGTGGGTGCCTGTAATCCCAGCTATTTGGGAGGCTGAGGCAGGAGAATCACTTGACTCTGGAAGGCAGAGGTTGCAGTGAGCTGGGATTGTACCATTGCACTCCTGCCTGGGCAATAGAGCAAGACTCCATCTCAAAAAAAAAAAAAAGCTTTGAATTAGACAAAAATTGTTCACCCTTTTCAAAAAGACACACTTTTTAAAGAAAGAATGTTTTTGGCTGGGAGTGGTAACTCACACATGTAATCCCAGCACTTTGGGAGGGCGAAATGGGCAGATCACAAGGTCAGGAGTTCAAAACCAACTTGGCCAACATAGCAAAATCCCATCTCTACTAAAAATACAAAAATTAGCCAGTCGTGGTGGTCTGTGCGTGTAGTCCCACTACCCAGGAGTCTGAGGCAGGAGAATCACTTGAACCTGGGAGACAGAGGTTGTGGTGAGCTGAGATCACACCACTGCACTCCAGCCTGGACAACAGAGTGAGATTCTGTCTCAAAAAAAAAAAAAAGAAAAAAAAAGAAAGAATTTCCAGCAAATGTGTGTGTGTGTGTGTGTGTGTGTGTTTATTCTTTTTTTAGACAGAGTCTCCGTGTCGCCCAGGCTGTAGTGCAGTGGCACAATCTTGGCTCACTGCAACCTCCACTTCCCGGGTTCAAGCGAGTCTCCTGCCTCAGCCTCCTGAGTAGCTGGGACTACAGTCGTGCACCACCATGCCCAGCTAATTTTTGCATTTTTTAGCAGAGATGGGGTTTCACCATGTTGGCCAGGCTGGTCTTGAACTTCTGACTTCAAGTGATCCACCTGCCTCGGCCTCCCAAAGTGCCAGGATTACAGGCATGAGCCACTGCACTTGGCCCAAATATATTTTCATTGGCGAATACCCAAATAATAAAGTATCAATTATTTAATTTTAGATTCTAAACTATGATGACTTTGTCTATAAGTATTTATCCTCTTACATTTACTTATTATATTTTTATCATTTACCTAGATTATTTATAAAAACTGTGATTGTCATTATTTAAAATTATGGAACTGCCACTGCAGAATTATAACTGAGACAGTGAAAAAGATTGGAACTAACTGACTCCATCTTGCTTCTAACCTCCAAGCTGTCCCTGTTCATTCCTGGGTGTAGGCCGAACAAACTTTGGGAGGAACTTACAGTTTGACTTTGAAACAAAGATGATAATAGTCCTTTTCCAAAACAAACCCTATTGCCTGTGAACTAGACTGCCTAAAGCCGCAAGATGAGAAGTTATGATAATCTTAGTAAATTTAAGTTGTAGCTATTTTTATTAAACCAGTATTAATGTCTTATTTATTAAAGACTACACAAGCAAAGATCATTCTGTTTTGGTCTGGGTTTAGAGTTTTGTAACCCCAAGACGAATGTTGACACCTTATAGCATTTGGCAGGGATAAGTATGAAATTGCTTGATTAATGAATGCAAACAAAAATGTATACTGGCAATTCTTAAGACACTTCTAATATTTTACCAATAATTTTAAGGCTAGCTTATTAATTAACAATTTTCCTTAAGTTACATAAACTTGAAAAACATTTGACTAGCCTTTTTTTTCCTGATAAAGTATTTCATGAAAGCACTTTTATTTTCTTAAGCCAGTTAATTAGAGCTCTTTCATATATTTTCACTAGTGAAGCATTGTGTACACAACACATAAATACATAGATGTATTAGGGCTGCTGATAGAAGTACATCTTATAGATTTACTCAGATTATTGATAACCTGTTTCATAACCCTAGGCAGTTGTGAGCTAAATAGCCTTAAGTTTGCATATCAAAGGAAACAACTCAGGTGAAAATCAAATAGCAAAATTTACATCATAAAGTACAGAGAGAAAAAAGTCTGGCGGCACTAGACGGAGATTAAAGATGGATAGCAAATCCAACATAAAATTATAAAAATCTATCATAAGATTGTATAAGGAGACTATTTTATTTAGATAAGAACTACCTATCTTTTTTTTTTTTTTTTTTAAACATGGGGTTTCACCATCATGGCCAGGCTGGTCTTGAACTCCTGACCTCAGGTGATCCACTCACTTTGGCCTCCCAGAGTGCTAGGATTACAGGCGTGAGCCACCGCGCCCGGCCACTACCTATCTTTTAACTGGATCTCTGAGCTCTGGGCAGAGCCTTCACTAAATCCTGGGTCTCAAGAATGGAGAATTATTATGAAGTTAGATCACATGATGCTTTTACATGCACTTATAAAAAATCTTTTTTTAAACAAAGACATTTCTAAGTGTCTAAACCATAGTCTTCCTTAAAAACCCAAGGGTAACCTCTGTTAAAATAACTATTTTAGTCAAAAACAACAACAGCAACAAAAACAGGTAACACAATACAAAAGTAAGCAGCTTAAGAGGTGAGACGAACTTGTCTGTTTACACTCTTGGGATTCCATAAGGAAAAAAAAGGTTTCTCCCCAAAAGGGAGTCTGGCGCCTTCTCCATTTTCTTTAAGGAACTCTAAGCTATTATAAACTATTTTAGGTCCCTCATGCCACAGAGGGTACAAGAGAAAACAGAGCCAGCAAAAGTAAATGAAGAAAACAGAATTCAGTCAGCTGAGAAGAAAAAGACTTTTAATCAAAAAAAGACAAGATCCTTGGAGAAAAACAAAAACATGAAGGCCTTTTAAATATAAACACATACAAACACACATACACACACAAACCTTGGATGTTAGCTTTTAATTAAGCTGACTTTTAATCATTGAGCTCCTTTAAAAAAATCTTTTAAAATCTCATTACCATATTTCAGTTAGGACAAATTGCTGCTATTTCAGAAGTACCACTATTGCTCTTTCAGTTTGGCCTGGCTAGCAAAAAGGTGGCCTCTCTATGTAAGTAAAGCCTCTTAGTAGTAAAAATACTTTTCCTCTTTTTTTAACTTTTGCTGGCTGTTTTTCACCCCCAATCACATAATCTTGTGTGTGTGTGTGTGTGTGTGTGTGTGTGTGTGTGTGTATGAATCTAGCCACTTCAGAGGCCTTGTTCTCCATAATTTGGAATTTCCTTTGGATTTGATCAAGTCGATTGTTACAAATCAACTTGATTCCTAACATTCCTATTATAAACTATTTTAGGTCCCTCTTGCACCCTCTGTGGCATGAGGGACCTAAAATAGTTTATAATAGCTTGGGGTTCATTAAAGAAAACGGAGAAGGCACCACGCTCCCTTTAGGGAGAAACCTCTGTTTTTCCTTCTGGAATCCCAAGAGTGTAAAGAAGCAAGTTCTTCTCATCTCTTCACCCCAATCACATCATCGTGTGTGTGTGTGTGTGTGTGTGTGTGTGTGTGTGTGTGTGTGAATTTAGCCACTTTAGAGGCCTTGTTCCCCATAATTTGGAACTTCCTTTGGATTTGATCAAGTTGTTAGGAATAATGAGTTCCTCTTCAAAAGGTTTAATTGTGTAATGTTCTTATTCTTTGTTCAAAAGCCTAACGTCCTTTACTCTTTTGTTTCCAGCCTGCAAACCACCCTCCCACTCTAGTTGTGCCCCGACATGCCCAGGCATGTCCAGACGTGCCTTGTGCTGTAATGAGCAAACCACTCTCATCCCCTCCGTCCCTTACAAATCGTGTGCTTACCATATTTAGAAAAGTTTAAGTCTTAGCCAACTGGGACCAGCTTAGTTTGTGAGGTCCAACCCTAGCCAATAGGAGAAGGACACAGGGACAGGAACTGCCTTGGGATAAAAACCCCTTCTCTCTTTTGTTCAGCATGCTCTTGCCATCGTGACTGATGCAGGCAGCAATCTTCTGCAGAAGTAAATTGCCTTGCTGAGAAAACTTTTTGCCTGAGTGCTAGTTCTCCTTTGTGGCACTAAACATTTGTTTCCAACAATTTGAGGTCCCGTCAGGGATCCCATTCTCCTCTGGGGAAGGGTCTCTGATCACCTCTCATAAGGAGATGCGTCCCATTGCCTTGTGGTGGCCTCAGGGGTAAGGGATCAAGACCCGCCCAGTGTGACAAATAAACCCAGACTCTCAGCAATGCAGGAAGAAAAGACCTACCAATAGATACCATGACAACCAGGTAACTCTGTACGCAGACCAAGATAAGAAAAGCCACAGGGGCAGTGAAGTATTTCTTGTTCTGGACCAAGGTAAGAAAAGCGGTGAAGTATTTCCTTAGTGGTCAGGTCCAAGGTAAGAAAAGCTGCCGGAGCATGGCAAAGTATTTCTTGGACCAGAACAAGGTAAGAAAAGCCATGCAGGTGGTGAAGTATTCTTTGGTCAGGACATACCAAGGCAAGAAAAGCTGCAAGGGCAATGAAGTATTCCTTGGTCAGGACATCTGGAGGTTGAGTGTGTGTGAAGGAGACGCACAACTGAGTGCAAAGCAAGTGCAGTCGGATCTGCAGTTCTGTGGTCACCTCATATGGCTTATGGTGGATTCCTGCCATGGGGCTTTTACTGGCACACTGATGCTAAGAGGGACCTGAAATATTCCCCTCAGGGAAGTAGCCAGAGAAGGATGAAGCAAAAGGAGGAAAGGCAAGAAACCTCCAGTAAGGGAATCTGAGCCTCTAAGGAAGGGAAGGCAAGGCCCGGTGCAGTGGCTCACGCCTGTAATCCCAGCACTTTGGGAGGCCAAGGCAGACAAATCATGAGCTCAAGAGATTGAGACCATCCTGGCCAACATGGTGAAACCTGTCTCTACTAAAAATACAAAAATTAGCTGGGGATGGTGGCGTGTGCCTGTAGTCCCAGCTACTTGGCAGGTTGAGGCAGGAAAACTGCTTGAATGCAGGAGGTGGAGGTTGCAGTGAGCCAAGATCAGGCCACTGCACTCCAGCCTGGTGACAGAGCAAGACTCCATCTCAAAAAAAGAAAAAAGGAAAAAAAAAAGGGAAGGCAAGAAATCTAATATGAGGGATTCAGCCTCACACCGAACCTCCAGGGTGGGAAACACCCCAAGTAAGATGGGAAATAAAAGGAATAAAGCTAGTAATGAATATTTTCTCTGATAGTCCCTTAGGTCTCATGTTAAAATATTGGAGGGATAGTAAAAAGACTAAACATAACAAAAAACAACAAATAATAAAATATTGCTGTTTTATTTGGGCCAAGGAACCTATCCTCAAACCCTCCGTTTTCTGACCAAAGTTTAGGTCTAGAGGATTGGATTTGTCAGATGTTAATAGAATATGTCGATAACAAAAGTCCTGTCTCCCAGGAAAAAATAGACTATGCCCTGTGTTTGCAACAAGGGCCTGTCCTCCTCTATCCTCTAAAAGCTTCAGGAGACAAGCCAGGAACTACTTCCCCTCAGGCATTTGAAGTCACTAACCCCAAAAAGTCCACCAACACGTAGGACTCTTTAGACCACCTTCCTCGGCCAAATGCCTCTAACATCCCTCCCGCTCAAGCAAGTGCCCCCGCCCCTAGCCCTTCCCCTGCTCCTGTTGTTCCTGCCTGCCTTATAATCCTGACTCTCACGTCGGTCCCCAGACCAAATGCCTTCCCCCAGGAAGACTAAAACATGAGACAGAACAATGTAAAAAAGATATCCAAAATTTTCCTTTCCCTGATACCACCAAAGAATCTGCTCCAACCCTCTTTTCCTTAAGGGAAGTACCTCTAAGAGGACGGGGCATTGGTTTTTTTTTTTTTTAACTATTTTATAAACCTTTATTGCAAAGGCTACAAACTTTATATTGCCACCGCATTTCTTATGTTTAGAGTGGTTGTGGGGAAGTAACCTTGGATACAAAACTACTATACTGTTGAATTTTGCCCAGGCTTGGTGTAAAATATTTTTTGTACAATGGAGGTAGAGTGGATAGGTCAATAATTTAAACCTCGCAGGCCTTGATTGGTGTCAGCACACCTTTTTTCATTCAGATTTTAGCAGACCTAGAAATAAACTACAAATACTAGATTTAGGCTCAGGGATGGCATTTAATACATTTAAAATTTTTAGTTTTCAGTTTTCCCATATGTTCCTTTACAAATGTAAAATGTGCATCTGATGTCTCTTCCTTCAAATAAGTGTGTTCTAAAAATACCTACTGAGAGTGAAATGGCAAAAACCAGATGACGGAAAGAGAAACACAACATCCTTTTCATCAGTTTTACCTGAATTTCCTCATACCAGCCTAAGCATCCTACTTTTCTATAAAACATTATAGAAAATCAAAAAAATAATCAGTGGCTTCCCTAGTTTCAAACATTCAACTTAATGGAGACAAAGCATCTTTTACTTTTACATTTAATGAAGACAGAGCATTTGAACAGGTTCTATGCAGACATGGTTTTACTGTACATTTGCTGTTACGTTATTTTTTTAAGAGGGTAGTGGTGGAAGAGACAGAGGTCAGGCTAGCCCAGTGCTCGGGAGGTACAGCACTCAGACACCCTGGCCTCTACAGAGCATCACTGCAGCCATTGAAGACTGTCTCTACCAGCCTTTTTGCCTTTCAAAACTGTAAGATGGGCATGGGCCTGAGACGTAAGCTTCAGGCCAATGGGTTTTTATGGGCTGTTTAAGAACCAGTACTAAGGATACATTCTTTATGTTTTTCCTTCTAAAAATGTGACACAAAAGAATAATTTACACCAACTGCTTTTTATTATCGAGTTTCAGAAACCTTTCACAAGATGGTAAAAAAAAAAACAAAAAAAACAAAAAAAACAAAAAAAAAAACCTTTACAACCACAGCTAATGTAATTTTTTCCATTGTTCCCAGTCAGCTCCAAACCCGTTGTGTGCAAAGCCCATTTTTTCCATGCATCTAAAATGATAGATACAGGCTATGAAATTCTTTATTCTATTTGTAGCAGCTTATGCAGGTGCAGCCAAACACAAAGCTTTAGGACAAATTGTACAAACTTTACAATGTGGGATTTAAATTTAAAATATGAAACAT
>CAUYLG010063375.1:0-52101 GCA_963573385.1 Cacajao melanocephalus
GACAGGGAAAATGTGGCACATATGCACCATGGAATACTATGCAGCCATAAAAAATGATGAGGTTGTGTCCTTTGTAGGAACATGGATGAATCTGGAAACCATCATTCTCAGCAAACTGATGCAAGAACAGAAAATCAAACACCACATGTTCTCACTCATAGGTGGGTGTTGAACAATGAGAACACATGGACACAGGGAGGGGAGCATCACACACTGGGGTCTGTTGGGGGGACTAGGGGAGGGACAGTGGGGTTAAGGAGGTTGGGGAGGGATAACATGGGGAGAAATGCCAGATATAGGTGACGGGGGGATGGAGGCAGCAAACCACCTTGCCATGTATGTACCTATGCAACAATCCTGCATGTTCTGCACATGTACCCCAGAACCTAAAGTACAATAATGTGTGTGTGTGTGTGTGTATATATATATATAATTTAAAAAATTAAAAAACACGAAAAAAAGAGAATACATATGTGAGCGATTATCTTGGATAATCATCATTATGATGGAAAGAGAATCTGGGGTTTCTGTCTGTTGTTACCAGTGGGTAATGTAAATCCACTTTTGCTAAATGTTTTTACTTTTGTAAATTTTAATCCATAACACTTGACTCCAAGTAAAATTCCTAAATTCAAACCTTCAAAATTAAGTCAAAAATATAAAAATATTTAGTGGGCCAAAAGACGTTGTGTTGAGCCCACAGGTTTACGGATTGTAATCACACATGCGTGTCATGTCGAATGAGGAAAGCTTGCAATTTTAGTGCTCCAGTGGTAACCACATGGCTGCCTCTTGTCCTCTCTTGCTGACCATGCGTTTACTAAGTGCAGGAATCTCTGAGCAGCACCACTCTTATTCTCTCAGCAGTATCACATCCACTTAGCAGATGAGGAAATACAGGCTCAGAGAATTTCAGGGATTCGGTTAAATTCGCATAGCCGTTACAAACTTAGACCTAGCAGTGTCCATATGAACTTCGCTCTGGAGCCTCTGCTGCTGCTCTTTCTCTGGACTATCCACGTTTCCAACCTCCCTTCCTGGAGACAGCTGATGGCCAAACTAAAACTGTACCAGATGTCTCCACTTAGGACTGAACATCCTGATGAGGAGACAGACATCATCCCAGGCAGGAAGGTCAGCAGTGAACTGGGGCTGAGCAGTGAACTGGGGCTGAGCCCGAGGCAGCTCATCTTGTCAATGTTCCTGCTTAGGCATCATTAAATAAAAGCTGTTGTTTGTCCTACAGATGGGCTGTTTTGGCTTGTTTATGTCCTTGTCGATGTTTAGAAGTCCTATTCAATTTAAATCTTGCAAGGTGGCTTAAAATATTCTCAATGGCTATAAGGATATGCTTTTCCATCTTCATCAGCGTTCCTGCTGCAAATTCCCAGGTAAGCATTGACTGTATCAGAGGTTCCTCATTTGATCAGGTGACACTCGGTGTTCTGAAAAGTCAGGGACTTATTACAAGGTCTCTCCCTCTCTCATAATTGGAGTCAAGGTCATGGGCTGAATCAGACAGGATGAAAGTGGTTGTTGGTCTATATGTGACTTGAGCAGCCACAGAGCTGAGTCTACTTGTCAATGAGGATGCCCTTTCCTGGGGGCCATTTCAATGGCAGGATGTCCACCCTAGGATTCCTTGAATGCTCCCAGCCAACAATAAAGCATCTGGGCTTATCAATGATGCAACACGAGGCAGTGAAGTTACTGATGACCTCAGTTCCAGAGAGACTTAGTTCACATTATGTTGCAGCCTTGGTGTTGTAAATAAATTCTTACTGGGTTTGTTGATTTGCTTTTGCTTTGAGGGACTTATTCTGTTATAATGTTGCTCCTTACTGAAAGATATATATTCTTCAATTTCAAAGCATTTACTGAATCAATGATATATGTACATAATAAGACAAAGAGTATTAAAGAGCCTGTGTATACAGAAACAGATCATCTCATGCTGGTAATGCTCTATTTCTTAAGTATGTGTTAATTACATGAATGCTCATGTGTTGTTATTTTTTCAGCATAATTTGGATTGTATATATTCTCATGTACATATATATACACATATATTTTATATATATATATTTATTTCTCTCTTTTTTTTTTTTTTGCAAATTCTTACTGTCAATCTTGAATCTCAGGACTCTAGTTTCCATCTTCCCTTTCTTTTTTTATCTTGCTGGGAACAGTCTATTCATATATACAAATATATATACACTCACACACACACACATAGACATGTAAAACACACATGTAGGTAAAATAGCCTGCCTTTTACGCAAAGAGCAGCATATGAAACAAAGTGGTCTGCACTTTGCTTTTCACTTGGAGCAAAATATATTTTGGTGGAGGTTCCGTGTCAACAGAGAGAACACTCTATCTTGTTTTTAGTAACTATTGTACTGGTATATGATTACTTATTCCATATTTTACACAAGATGTGTCATAAAGGAAGAAATTTTGGTTGTTTCCAAATTTTCTACAAAGAATAATGCTGTGATGTGTACTTCTGGACATGTAAATCTTTGTTCTTGTAGATTAAACTATCTGTGGAAGAAAAGCCTAATGCTGAGTCTATAGTACATTTCCTTTCAGCTCACTCCTGGGCTAGTTCCGTTCTCTTACTGAATGACTCAGTAATCAATTGAGGAGACACTCACTGCCTCCACCCACACCCGACAGAATCTATTAGATTGGTGCGAATATAGTAACTTAGCAGAGTAAGGTAGCCTGGTGCATATATCAGCAAAAACATCCCTCTTTTTTCTTTCCATAAAATGCTCACCACTTCCAGGAATGCCACGAAAACGTCTTAAAACTATTCCAGTGGGAAGACATTAACAAGTGTTGTCAAGGGTGTGGAAAAACAGAAACCCTTATAATTGCTGTGCAGAACTTAATAGGTGGTAGCCTCTTTGCAAAACAGTTTATCTGTTTCTGATAACATTACACAGATATTTACCAAATGACGCAGCAGTTCCACTCATAGGTGTCTACCCAAGACAAATAAAAACCATCAGTGCACACATTTGCACAGGAATGTTCATAGCTTCGTTTTTCATCAAAGCCAAAAAGTGAAAACAACTAAATGTTCACCAGCAAACAAATGGATGAGAAAACCCGTCATGTATCCCTACCATGGAATGTTAGTTGACTGTGGCCATGAAAAGGAATGAAGCACTGATACATGCTACATACAACACAGATGACAACATGGATGAACCTCGAACATATGATATGAAAGAAGCCAGACACAAAAGAACACATATGGTTCCACTGACATGAAACATTTTATAAAAGGGAATTCTACATAGAGAAAATAGGTTAGTGGTTGGCAGGGGCTGGGAATGGGAGATGAGTATGAGGGACTCCTACCGAATGACAAAAATGTTGTAAAATTGGATTAAGATGATGACCGCATACCTTAGAAACTTTGCTAAAATTTGTTGTGTTGCACGCGTTTGTGCCAGGCACTCTGTAGGCTACACAGAAGAAAAAGATACGATGATCTCTTCCCTCCCACCACTTCAGCTCCAATAAGGACCTGAACGATTCTTTCAAAGTTTTTTCTTTATTAGGATTTGGGCTGACATTTTAAAGCATAAAGATTTCACAGTGAAGCAAATTGAGCTTTCAGGCTGGTCTTGCAACATTGGTAAGTCTGCCGCAATATTTGCACACACCCATGTGACAGGAGCTGGGTGGGGCTGAGTCACGGTGCCCTTGTTAGTTGAGAAGCAGCTCCAGTTCCCCAGGCTTCCCTCCCCCTCGCTTCTCCTCCCCAGCCTCTGCATGCATCCACTTTAGGAACCTAGTTTTCAAGAACTCTCACCCGCGTGTCGTTGGCACTGTGCCAGGCATCATGGGAGTTGTGTGACCGTAGAACCCCATGGCTGGCATCGGGAGGCAAATGACACCATGGATGACCAAGCTTTCCACTTTCTGTCTTCCTTCTGGGCGATGTCTTCTCTGCATTTATAGCAGTTTCATTTTAGCTTTATGTCACTTCTGTCTTTACCAGTTTGGTATGACCTTGCAATGAAGAAGCATGCAGATATGGCCTCAGTTTTGGGGACTACGTTTAGGACACCCTGTGCCTTCACCCCTTGGCAGGTCAGAGGGGCAGCACAGTCAGGGCAAAGCTGACCTCTAACAAGCAGATAACAAAGGCAGCCTTGCATCCCCAGACGCAGCCCCTCTCCCTGAAGAAGTGAAGCTGCTTCACAAAGCTGCCTCTTAAGTGGGAGTTCTGAACAGCCCACAGGGGATACCCAAATGGGAAGTCTGATCGGATGTGAAAATCACAGGGTGGCTGCATAGCTCTCTCAGAAATTAGACCGTGTTCTTTCCCATTAGATTTTCGACTGCCTGGGCAGCTCCTTGTGCTGAGTAACTGTCTCCATCTGCAAGCTCCCGTCCCCTGGAGAGAGATCAGGACCTTATCATCATCATCTCTGAATGAACTGCCTCATCGGCCAAAGGTAAATATTTTCCAGAGGTGGTGATCATTCTGGGGAGATCAGGAAAGGTTACCAAGTCGGTCCCAAGGTCCACAGAGGCCCCTTCATGGTCTCTTTCAATTTTTCTAGCTCCTTTTCTCCTGTCAATTAAAAACTCTAGTTTTCTTCATGTAATTTTGAATAGGTTATTTTCCTCAAGGGTCTCAGTGTCTTAAGCTTGCTATTTAATTGTGGAATAAAACCTATGGTAGATTGTATTTACCAAAAGGCTGTGATGACCCATTTTATATTATCTTAATGTGATATTAACACTCTTCTCATCCCAAAGTGAGGTCTACATTTCATTTCCCTTGAACTTGGCAGATCTGGGACCATAGTACAAATTATTCTATGTAATGTGTGAGATGAGATTACAAGAGGAAATACAGCTTCCGCTGCGTCCCGCTTGGGACACCCACTCTTGAGATACAGCCGCCATTCTCTGAGGTACCCCACACCACATGAGGAAGCCACATGTAGGCATCTGGCCCATGGTACTGGCTGACAACCAACTGTCATACATGTGAGCAAACGACCTTTCAGATGACTTCAGCCCTGGCTATGAGGTCACTCCCACCTCCCACAACTGTCCCATTTTCCTAGCCACCGCCTCACATCTTGTAAAACAGAAAAACATCCATCCCCATCATTCACCTCAAATCGAAGACAGATGAACTAAATAAATGATTGTCCTTGTTTTAAGCTAATAAGCTTTGTGGTGTTTTATTACACAGCAATAGATATCCAGAACAAAATCCCTCATTCCTTATTAAAGCAATGTCCTTGGGAAAGTAGGAAAAGTCTGTAACTATACGGAACACACGTCCTGAAGCCCTGTTGAGTTCACAAATGCAGAGTTCTGGGCACTGCTCATTGCCCAGGCCCAGCCAGACTCCCAGAGCCAGGGGCATGGGTCTCAGTCAATGTTTGCTGAGCGAATGACTGACTGTTCCTTAGAGTTGCACAGCAGCTTGCAGTTGAGAAGACAGGCTAGGACATCCCCTTGGAATGCTGCAGACTGATCACAGGACAAAGCTCCTTCTTCTCCTCCATGATTACATTAAAATGATGAAAAATAATAAGAAAGGTAAAAACCAACCATCAACAGATCAACACCACCAATGCATTTTGGGAAGAAGAGACGCAAATGAACCCATGACAGGGTAAGTGACATGGTTTGGCTGTGTCCCCACTCAAATATCACCTTGAATTGTAGTTCCCATAATCCCCACATGTTGTGGGAGAAACCAAGTAGAGATAATTAAATGGTGGGGTTGGTTCCTCTCATGCTGTTCTAGTGATAGTGAATGAGTCCTCATGAGATTCGGTGGTGTTATAAGGGGCTTCCTTCTTCAGTGGATACTTATTCTCTCTCCTGCTACCCTGTGAAGGGGCTCCTTCTGTTTTGATTGTACATTCTCTAAGGCCTCCCCAGCAATGAGAAACTGTGAGTCAATTAAACCTCGTTCCTTTATAAATCACCTAGTCTGGGGCATTTCCTCATAGTAGCATGAGAACAAACTAATGCAGTGAGCTTCATATAGGATAAATATAGACATAGAGATAAATGACTGAAAAAGCTGGGATTCCACCACAGCATGTAAATATTCCAAATGTTAAACAATTAATGCAACTAATAAAGACACAGGGTAAAAGAACTGGAAAGACTCCCAACTCCTTCATCTTTTTTAAAAAAGAGGGCCCATCCATACTGTGATAACTAAAATCAAACCATGGAATTTAAAACAATAATAGCAGCCATAACAATTATAACAATGGATCCAGAAATTGAATTGCTTTTTGGTATAAACACTTTTTGTAATTTCAACAGAATATTTTTCAAAACCAGTATCTGATGTAGTTAGCTAGACTTTGTTTGAAGTCGAGTAATGTCACTTCAGATTCTTGGTCTCTTGTTAAATGTAAGTAAAAATAAATTTAGCACATTTTCATCAAAAAGTCCATAAAGAGTACAAGTGTGTTTTTATAACATGCTATTATCATTCATTTGATGGTTGGTTTGCGCACATCGTGGTTGGAATGACGCCTGGAATGATGAAGGTCGTCTGATATTTAAAATAAAAAACATTTAAGTCTTATGGTTTGAGGTGATTTTTGTTTGTTTGTTTTCATGCTTCTACACAGCTTGAAATTTTTATAATAAGCATTATTTTTAATAAAAACTGAAGTTATTACCAAAACACATAGGGCCTTACATCTCCAAGGAGCTGGCAATGGTGTTGGCTGATGGACGTTAGTGCACCTTTAAGGCTGCAAGCCTCCGTGTGACCATCACTGTGCTAGTGTACGGGTAGGCCCCAGCAAGGAGACTGAATTTATTCACATGCTGCTGGTGGGCTGGGGAGGTGATGAAAGTGGAGGGGAGTGAAGAGTGTAATTCAGCAGGAAATCCACACGCGGGGAAGGTCAGATGAACCACTGCGTGCTGGGGCAGGGCAGACATCGCTGCAAGGTTGATGGCAGTAAGTGTCCGTCAGCCAATGAGTGAATACATAAAATGTGCACCCTACTATGGAATAAGATTCACCCGTGAAACGGAAGGAAGCACCAATGCATGCTGCAACATGGATGAGCCTCGCAAACATTCTGCTAAGTCAGACATAAAACATTATCCAAGAAGTCGGACTTACAAGCCACAGATGGTTTGATTCCACCGGTGTGAAATGTCGTCTGCTATTGGCAAATTTACAGAGACAGAAAATAGATTAGTGGTTTCCTGGGGCTAGAAGCAGTGGAGGACAGGGCATTGGGGGGAGCTAGGTACAAGGTTTCACGATGATGAAAATGTAAAATTGTTAGCAGTGATGATTGTACAACTCTGTGGATATAATAAAAATCATGGAATCAAACATTTAAAATGGGTGAATTGTATGGCATGTCAGTATACTAATAAGTGTGTATTTACACATATTTATATAACAAATTGATTATTTGTCAGAGATTTGAAGTAGAGAGAAAGAGCTTAATGTAATTTTAAATGTCTTCTTAAGAGTAGGTTGCAGTAAAAGCCACTGACAAATGCTAGAGTCGAGAATACGCTATGCAAGGCATGAACCCTGAATATCTGAGACGGTCTCAGTTAATTTAGAAAGTTTATTTTGCCAAAGTTGAAGACAAGGCTGTGACATGGCCTCAGAAGATCCTGACAGTGTGTGCCCAAGGTGGTCAGAGCACAGTTTGGTTTTTATATACATTTTAGGGAGACATGAGACATCAATCAACATATGTAAGATAAACATTGGTTCATTTTGGAAAAGGCAGGACAACTCAAAGAGAGGAGGAGGTTTCCCAGTCACAGGTAGAAAAGAGACAAATAGTTGCATTCTTTTGAGTTTCTGATTAGCTTCTCCAAAGGAGGCAATCAAATATGCATTTACCTCAGTGAGCTCAGGGGTGACTCTGAGAAGAATGGGAGGCAGGTTTGCCTTCACCAGTTCCCAGCTGGACTTTTCCCTTTAGCTTAGTGATTTTTGGGGCCCCAAGATTTATTTTCCTTTCACAAAGGAAGCCTGTAGTAAGCTGTGCTCAGCCTGGGCCATGCACTTAGAGCTGGTGTCTGATTGGTCAGTGCTCAAGACATTCTTCTGTTAAACATTTTGAATATCAATTTTCTTAAATGTCTTCTTCTTTCTCTCTCTTAAAGCAGATAGGCCTAAAATGAAGGGAATTGTTCATTTCCATTCTCTTACTGTGCACCCAGTATTTTGTGAATTACATACTTTTAATCTTTCAAAATACCCTGGTGAAGGTGTTTGTGGTACGATTTATTTTACCGATTATAGATAAAGAGCCTAAGGTCACATAATCCTAAGAAAATTGTCTAGATTTTACTGCCAGTCAAAAGAGAGCTGGAATTTGAACTCAGGCGGTCTGAACATATTATATTATTATGCTTCTAAGGAAATTGAAAAATAGCAAGATGAAAGCATAGCTACATTCATCATCTGTGTTCAACAGCAGAGAAACCAATAAAATCTCTTTGAAGGCAAGGAGTATGCTCTGGCATTTCCAAGCAGGTATCTCCGAACTGGAAGAGGAGGGGAGAAATTTGGAAGCAATTCTTCGTCATGTCTCTCACAGACAGCTTGGTATTCATGACTTCATGTTGTGATAAATAACCAGTTCGCCTAACAACGGTGAAGGTGCTTATTTTTTCCAAGGATTTTATTGTCTGAGAACACAGCAAGCTGGGGATGCTACCACCTGTAAGGACTGTAAAACCGGAGCCAAGCACCTCCCAGCATCCCTCTCCCCATCATTCAGACTCATCACTCAACAAAACAGAGCTATTCCAGTTTACAACTCTGCCATGGAGATGGCTGCAAGAGCTGCTTTTGAAGTGTATCGTAAATACTAATGGTGTTGACAGACCTCTAAAAATTTGTCATGACCCATTCTTGCCACAGAAACACCCAGAATTCTATTCATGGCTGATAAACAACAGTTTCTTTCTTGAACTTTGACGAGATGCAGGTCAATGGAACGAAATACCTTTATCTTTTATTTCTCCCTCTTTCACATTTAGTATTAAAAATCTGCTGTCTGAGATCAATCCTTCTGTACTTCTATATTTGTGAATGTGTGCGAGGAGATGTCGTAACATATAAAGCCTGTTATCTGGCAATTGTAGTGTTAGACATAGTGAACTCCAAGTTTCTCTTCAAAGAATCAGTATGTCAGTATGTTCAGCTCTCTTATTCTTTAATTCTCCATTTTAAAGTTCAAATTCCTTGTAGTTTCAGTAATAACCTTTTCCACCAGTTCTAATCAGTAGCTCACAACTGTTTCCCTGGTCCCCTGCTCCACCCTGACTATCCCAGTCACCTGCTCTGGTATCCTGCTTTGAGTCCTGGTTACCTGCTCCGACCTGCCCGTAACTGTCCTTCCCACCAAACTACCCACCCCACCACTCCAGCTCGTACCCCTGCTCTTTTTAAAATAGCCGATCGAAATTAGCTTAGACTGTGCGATACAACCCTAGCCAATAGGGGAATGACAGAAGCAGGGGCAACCTCAGTCAGGTGTAAGAACCCCTTCCCCTCCCTTGTCCAGCTGTGTGTTTGCCATTGTTCGTCTGTGAGCTGCACCCTTCTGTAGAAATAAATTGCTTTGATGAGGAAATTTATATTAGAGTGCTACTTTTTTTGCGGTGCTGAAAATTTACATGTAACAGTAGTAATAGGTTAACTAAATATGCTTGTTGGTGTCATCTGCTATAATAACACTCAGCTGTGGGTGGCTGCCTTGCATCAGGCACCTTAGAAAAGTGGCCACTCTCTCAGCAGTAAGTTCACACAGCCTCATTTGCAAAGTGTCTGGCTTTAATCTTATCCAAGAAAGATGGTGATTTCTGGTCATTTGCACAGTGTATTCACCGGGCATGCATTCTCCTTGAAATCTGCAAGTGCTTCTTTCAGGTGGGGACATGATGATCAACTAGTCAGAATAATCCGTACATAATTGTGAGGACAGCTGTTTGCAAAATACCTTGCTCCTTCTACTTTATGCAAAAGCATGCAGCATCTACTTGTCTCAAGTTCATTCTGGAAGCTGACAGCTATCAAGCAGACTTCCCTGCATCAAAAAATACTGACAATGTTGCTTTGGGAGGTGGACCATAAAATCTTATATAATAAGAGATAATTAAAGATAACTTTTGAAAATATGAAAACCTATTTCTTGTCCTAATAAATAGAAACTAATCATACTACGTAATGTGAAAGTGTACTGTTCTTAATCACCTGGATACCAGGTGTGTCATGGTCTTGCTTTCTTGGATCTGAATTCTATGATGGGATTAGCCAAATTTCCTACACCTTTCAAATTTCCAGTGACCTCTGGCATACAAAACCTTGACTCCCATGGGTTGATAAATCTTCATCGTGATTAAGAACAGTATAGTTTCACATTATGTAGCGTATAAGTGTTCCCTATTCTCTGCAACCTCACTAGCAACTGATAAACGACTTCAGCAAATTTTTGGGATACAAAATCAATGTGCAAAAGTCAGCAGCATTCCTATACACCAACAAGGTCCAAGCTGACAGCCAAATCAAGAATACAATTCCATTCACAGTAGCTACAAAAAGAATACAATTCTTAGGAATGCAGCTAACCAGGGAGATCTTTGTAAAAGATCTTTACAATGACAATTACAAAACACTCTTCAAAAAATCTGAGATGACACAAACAAGTGAAAAAATATTCCATGTTCATGGATAGGAAGAATTAATATTGTTAAAGTGGCTATACTGCCCAAAGCAATAACAGATTCAATGTTATTCTTATCAAACTACCAATGACATTCTTCACAGAATTAGGGGAAGAAAACCTGTTTTAAAATTACCATAGAACCAAAAAGAACCTGAATAGCCAAGGCAATCCTAAGCTACAAGAACAAAACTGAAGGCATCATATTACCAAACTTCTAACTATACTACAAGGCTATAGTAATCAAAATAGCATCATACAGGTACCAAAACAGACACATAGACCAAAGAAACAAAATAGAGATCCCAGAAATAATGCTGCACACCTACAACCATATGGTCTTCAGCAAAGTCAACAAAACAAGCAGTAGAGAAGGGACTTCCAATTCAATAAATGGTGCTGGGATAGCTGGCTAGCCATATGCAGAAGATTGAAATTGGAACCATACCTTATACCAAAGCAGTCCATAATATTTTTGGCACCAGGGCCAGTTTCATGAAAGACAGTTTTTCCATGGAACAGGGGTAATAGTCTTTTCAGGATGATTCAAGAGCATTACATTTATTATGCACTTTATTTCTATTACTATTGCATTATAATATGTAATGAAATAATTGTACAACTCATCATAATGTAGAATCAATGGGAGCCCTGAGCTTGTATTCCTGCGATTAGATGGTCCCATGTGGGGGTGGTAGGAGACAGCGACAGATCATAAGGCATTAGATTCTCATAAGGAGTGTGCAACTTAGATCCCTAAAGTGCGCAGTTCACAATAGGGTTTGTGCTCCTGCAAGAATCTAATGCTACCATTGATCTGACAGGAGGAGGAGCTCAGGCAGTAAAGTGAGCGATGGGGAGTGGCTGTAAATACATATGAAGCTTCACTCACGCACCTGCCACTCACCTTCAGCTGTATGGTCCCATTTCCTAACACAGGCTGATATTGGTCAGTGGCCTGGGGATTGGGGACCTGTTATACCATATACAAAAATCAACTCAAGTTGGATTAACAATTTAACTGTAAAACCTAAAGTGATAAAAACCCTGGAAGATAACCTAGGAAGTATCATTCTGGATAGGCAATGGCAAAGATTTCATGATGAAGACACCAAAAGCAATTGCAACAAAAACACAAATCTATAAATAGGACCTAATTAAACTAAAGAATTTCTGGACAGTAAAAGAAACTGCAACAGAGTAAGCAGACAACCTACAGTGGGAGAAGACATTCCCAAACTATGCACTCAGCAAAGGTCTAATACCCAGAATCCATAAGAAACTTAAACAAATTAACAAGCCCAAACCAAGCACTGCCATTAAAAATTGAGCAAAGGGCACGTATACATCTCTCAAAAAAAAGACGTACATGTGGCCAACAAACATTTCATATGTTTGCTCTAATCCTTAGAGAAATGCAAACAAAACCACAATGAGTTACCATCTCACATCAGTCAGAATGGCCATTATTAAAAAGTAAAAAAAAACCAAAAAACAAAAAACAGGTTTTAATATCATAGTGCTCTTGTGATGAGTGCAACCAATTCCTTGCAAGATGACATGTTCTAGTTTCATCATTAAACCAGAACAGTCTTGAAAAACTGCAATGAGGGGAATAATTGGAAATGTAAACAGCCTAAAAGCTCATCAATAGGAAAAGGCTTAATACCAATGACTAAATATTTAGAATGAAGAAATATTTAGCTTCCTCGTATTTTAATATAAGGAAAAACTAATACGCTGTTTTGGAAAGTTCTCTAAGACTTGGTTTGGGTACACAAACCAATGCCTGCAGTATAATGCCCTTTATCTGACAACACACACATATTCCAAATAATTCCATATTTGTTTACAGTTACACATGCATGTATGTAAATAGATAGGTAAAATACTTTTAAGAAAATGCTAAAGTGAAAACAGTGGTTAATTTGGGGAATGGGACTGGATTGAGAAAGTATTTGTTTGAGATTTTTAGTCTTACCTGTAGTTATTTCACAAAATAATACAACTCACATACTATTTAGCTGGTTAAACCTTTTACTTTATTTTAAATTATGATAAAATACACATAACATAAATTTTACCATTTTAGCCATTTTAAAGAGTACAGTTTAATGGCATTTAGTACATTCAAAATGTTGTGCAATCATCACAGTTACCTAGCTTCACAATTTTTCCATCACCCCAAAAGAGACCCTGTACCTGTGAGCAATTACTCCTCTCTGTGGATTTGCCTAGTCTAGCATTTCATGTAAGTGGAATAATACAATATCTAGCCTTTTGTATCTGGCTTCTTTGAAAACTTAAACACAACAACAACAAAAGACCAAATCATGAGCCTTTAAAATTTTTAGCAACACCTTCTACCAAATCTAAATATCGCATAACATATTCCTTATATGTGAAATCTTAAAAAGTAGAACTCATAAAAACAGGGAATAGCATGGTGGTTACCAGAAGCTGGGTGTGGGGAAATGGTGGGGGGTGTTTGGCCCAAAGCCACCAATTTTCAGTTATAAAATGAATCAGTTCTGGAGACCCACTGTGCAGCAAGGTGACTCCAGTTAACAATAATATAGTGTGTGCTTGAGATTTGCTGAGATTGAATCTGCTGATACATTGGTCTTGGACTTCCCAGACTGCAGAACAATAAGCAATAAGTTCCTGTTGTTTTTTAGCCACCTTGCTCATAGTATTTTGTTACAGCAGCCCAAATTGATGGGAATCTACATATTAGGTTTACCTACGTGAGTTGATGGCGAGAGTAGATTTTAAGATTCGGTGTCTGGTGACAGTAGATTTTAAGCGATGTTGCATCTGCACCTCCCTCACTCACTGTGTGAGATGTGGGTGTGTTAATTAGGTCGGTTGTGGTAATCATTTCACAATGCATACATATGTTAAAACAGCACCTTAAGTAATGCCATTTTATTTGTCCATAAGATCTCAGTAAAGCTGGAAAAAAAAATCCATGGAGAAAATCATTTTTTGTTCTTCTTTCTTCCCCTGCCCCCAAAATGTGGAGTTCCATAGTTGGCAGCCTTCCACAGTTTAACCAAATGGAGAGATGCTGTTCTCGTGATAGAGTTCTCAGGAGAGCTGGTTGTTTCAAAGTGGGTGTTGAACAATGAGAACACATGGACACAGGGAGGAGAATACTACACATGGGGGTCTGCTGGGGGTAGGGGGCTAGGGGAGGGATAGCAGGGGGTAGGGGAATAGAAGAGGGATAGCATTAGGAGAAATACCTAATGTCGATGACGGGGTGATGGATGCAGCAAACCACCATGGCACGTGTACAAAACCTGCACCTTCTGCACATGTACCCCAGAGCTTAAAGTATAATAAAAAATAAAATAAAATACAAAAAATAAAATAAAAGTGCCTAGCACCTCCCCCTTTTTCTTAGAAGGTAATGTAATTTCAGCAGATTGTAGATGTTAGGGTGTATATAACTTAAATTAATCTAAATGATTTAATCTTTCTAAACAGCCTTTCAATAATATGACACATTAAATGTTCATAGAGTTTTCTTGAAGCAAAGGTAGGAAAATACTAAATAAAAATAATCTAAAGGCTTTATATTAAAAGACAAAGACATATTAATAATGGGCACCAAAGGAACACTTATAGTTCTCCCTGCCCCAGGAACATTCAAAATATAAGAGCAGCAGAGCACGCATGTGGTTTAGGTTGTGGTGTTTCTTGCTTCCCCCGGTTTGCATCAGGGGCCTGGAGCTGAGACTTGATGACCAAGTGCAGGCCTTTCTCCTCCTTGCTTACAGAATAAAATCCAAACTCATGCTTTGAGTGCCTAAAAAAGCAACAGAATGACACTCTAAATAGCTTAACTGGAATAATAAGGGACTTATTTGCTTATGTGAATAGAAAGAAAGGATATATCAACACCCAGGTGCTAAGACTAACAGCAGTGGGTGACAGTGAGGGGAATATGTAGTTTGACCTGAGCTCACTGAGGCTGGGGCACGTGGAGAGGGAGCAGGCAGATGCTGCAGTTGTTCAGAGAGGCCAGATATGTGGTCCAGAAAATAAAGCAAGCAAGCAGGAAAGATAAGCCCTGTAACACCCTCTTCTTCCACAGTTTAAATTCTGATTGACGCCTGCACTTAGCTATGACCCCCCACAAAGCCAATCAGCAAAGGAACCCAGGCAGGCAGGCGGGCACTAGGTCTCAGCCTCTCAAGTCACAGAGCAAGGCTGGGGATGCTGGAATGGGAGGACAGGACAGCAAGTGACAAGTATGGCTGGTGGGCAAGGCCTTTGATTTCTGACCTTGTGCAGAGGCCTCCTTTACAAATGTAGGTCCTACAATATCCCTTTCAAATCCCATAACCAAGTGAGAAAAACGCACCCTCATCAACTGCTGGTGGGACTGGAAATTAGTACAGCCTTATTAAAGAAAACCCTGGTGTGACCTATACAAAAACCCTCTGTGCTGGCCATTTCCTCAAGGACCTACTGACAAAGACGCCAGCTATATTTTAAATGATGTTCGTTGCACATTTCACTGCAATGATAAATACTGACTACAAACTTAAATGCCTTTCAATGGAAGAATTGTTTTTCAATAAAGTCATAGTACACTCACAAAATTCAACATTTTACATACTCTGGAATGATGTGATAGATTTATTTGTATTGACACAGACTATTTTGGGAAATCATTTTAGCAGAAGAAATAAAGGTAAAAACTTTCAATTATAATATGAATAAGTTCTGGAAACCTAATTTACAGCAAGGTGACTACAGTTAATAATACGGTGTACACTTGAAATTTGCTGAGACACTGAATCGGCTGGCACCTTGGTCTTGGACTTCCCAGCCTCTGGAAAAGTGCAAGAATGGATAAAATGGTATTGATGTAAACTAAAATATCTTATACATATAGCAGAACATTATTTTTGCTGTATTAGCCAATGAGTCTCTCTCCACTATATTTCTCTTTTATTCTATTTAAACTGGACATTATCACCCAGGACCTCAGGACTATTGGAATGCAGCAGAAACATAGAACGTCATTCTTCAGCGCTTAAATTTCAAGTAAAATATCTTTCCTGCTGTAGAAATTAAGAACAGGCAGAAGTGACAGCTTGAGAAAAGCAGACATCTTATATTTCTGTTCTATAATACACACTAAAATGTGGAGTTATTAATCAGATCTGTTAAAACTGCAACTCATATAGTTAAATCTAATACGTAGGTTCCCACCCATTTGTGCTGTTATAGCAAAATACTATGAGTTGCATGTCTAATGCATTGCACATAGTTCTGAAGGTTGAGAAGCACAGAAACAAAGCACTGGCAGTTTGGTTTCTGGTGAGGGCTTGCTCTCTGCTTCATAGCTGGTGCTTTGTTGCCGCAGCCTCACATGGTAGAAGATACAAGTAAGGGCCTTCAAGCCTCTTTCCTAAGTGTGCTAATCCCATTCATGAGGATGAAGTCATATAACCTAATCACCCCCCACAAGATGTCACCTCCTAATATTACTGCATCGAAGATTATATTTCAACATATGAATTTTGGGGGTAAACAACCACTCAGATTATCGCAATGTCTTAATAGTTTCTTGCTTGTCTCCTTTAATATAAAGTTAGTGGGGTCAGGAACCATTCTTTTCTGCTTCACTCAGTGTTATGATTTAGATATTTGCCCTTACCCAAATCTCATGTTGAGTTGTAATTCCCAGTGCTGAAAGTGGGGTCTAGCAGGAGATGGTTTGATCATAGGAGCGGTTCCTAATGGTTTAGTGCCATCCCCTTGGTGATTAAGTTCTCAGGAGATCTCCTTGTTTAAAAGTGGAGAGCACCTCCCTTTTTACCTTTTCCTCCTGCTCCAGCCATGTGAAGTGCTGGCTCTCCCTTTACCTTCCACCGTGATTGTAAGTTTCCTGAGGCCTCCCCAGAAGCAGAAGCCACCATGCTTCCTACACAGCCTGCAGAACTGTGAACCAATGAAACCTCTTTTCTTCATAAATTACCCAGTCTCAGGTATTTCTTTATAGCAGTGCCTGAACTGACTAATGCATTCAGTATACTATATTCAATATACTGAGTAATTAACTATGTTCAACATAAACTAGGAGGGCTAAGTGTAATTTATAGAGTAAATGAATGAATGGACAGATGAAAAAAAATGACTGTATCCTTTCACAAGAAAGATGGAGAAACAAACCTAAAATCATGAATCCAACTTGCCGAAGACCATACTCCTTTCTCAGACACTCAGACTCCACACATCCATTCAGACATTCTCTTACAGAGCGTCTTAGTCTATTTTGGTTGTTAACCCAAACCAAAATACTGGATGGCTTAAACACTAGAAATTTATTTATCACAGTTCTGAAGGTTAGAAATCCAAAATTAAGGTGACAGCATGTTTAGTTACTGTTGAGGGCTCTGTTTTTGACTTGTAGACAGTTAGCTTCTCACTGTGTCCTTACATGAAGAGAGAGAAAGAGCAAGAGAGGAAGAGAATAAGAGAAAAAGAGAGAGAGAAAGAGAGAGAGAGAGAGAGATGTGGTCTCTTCTCATAAGGACACTAACCCATCAGATGGGAGCCCCCAGCCTTTTGAATTCATTTAAATTTAATTACCTCCTGATACGCCCTATCTCCAAACAGTCCCATTCAGGGTTAGGAATTCAATGTATGAATTTGGTGGGTGGATGCTGTTCCATCCATAGCACTAAGTAAAGGGAAGTTGTGACTGCAGATACCAGAAGAAGCAGAATCACCGGCCAAGTCATTTCCATCCTTCCTCTTCTCTCTGATTGCTTCAGCCAGTATTTGAAGACAAGGAGGCCTTGGGACTCTCCCATCGATCACTGCTCCCCATGCTGGTACAAAACATGTTCCCTAATGTCTGAGCACATAGGAAGCCCGTACAAGCTTAACCTGCACCCAAAGTTTCTTGCCCACCAGTTCCCATCCCCATGCTGGACGCTGGAAGGAGAAAGGAGGCAAAAACACAAACTGAAATGTCAGTTTCACAAATTCTCAATAAACAGAATTAGTGCATCAGGATACAGACAGAGAGGAGCCACATTGACGTGTGAAGCTGAACAAGCCTGTGCCGGGTTCTTGTCTATTTCCAGCCCTGGCCAGCATCACAAGATATCAGGCAGGTCTGGGGAGAGGAATTCACAGATACGCTGCCAGACATTGGATGTGCAATTCATTCTCTAAAAGGCAAGAAGCAACATTTAGAGGAGCTGCAGGTAACAGACAAATACAAATTTCAACAGAAGACTTTGGCGGGAATGGCAGGAGACAGATGAAAGACGGATCTGTCATCGCTGCATCCTAACTGGCTGATCACAGTTCTGGCAAATGTGCCAAAGAAAACCGTTCAGTGCTCCATTCCTGTAAGGGGTATGAGGAGGGAAAGCGGGATGCTTTCATAAAACATAAATACCCAAATTCCCACAACGGTAGCCATTTTCAATCAAAAGGATTCTTGCTCTTCCTTGATTATATTTTCCCTTTTTCTTATAACTTTCCTGCTATTCCATGTTTTTAACTTGGATCGATTGTCATTTTGACAGCTGTCTTTAGAGTTCTCTTTTTATCTTGACCACATTTCACAGAAAAAAAAAAATATATTTCTCTTTCTGTTCTGACACTTTTAAAGTGGTCTGTGAAGTTTTGTGTTATTATATCCACTGTGGGCTCAGAAAAAAAAAAAAAGTCCATTCTTGAGCTCTGATGCAACCTACAGAGACAGGCTAGGTGGCTGAATCATCCAAGCAAGTTGCTGATCCATCAAGTCAGCTAGATGGGACTAACAGGGCTGAATTCAATTAGCTTCTCCAGGGCACAAGGCCCAATCATGGAGCCCCGCTCCATAGGGTCGCTAAAGGCCATTGGCCCTGAGATTGAAGGCTGTTGGCTACAGCGTTCTTTTCCTCTGGAGAGGTAATTTGAGATTCCTGGTTTGCAATGGCGTACTGACCTTACCATCACCACAGTATATAACAAACTAACAAACTAACAAAACTTCTATTAGGATGAGAAATGTCCAAGCCATGATTTTGGTTTGTTGTGTTTGGTATGTTGTGGCGACATGTTTACAGGTGAACCTTACTTTTTACCAGCCCTACCAGCTTGACATTTATGATTATTTACATGGACTTGGAACCTTTTAGCTAGACTTGTATTTGAATCCCACCTCTTCTGGGAAATAGTTCTTTGACGTCTTCACACCTTGATTTCCCCATCTGTAAAATGGGGATGACCATGTCTAACCTGTTATTATGAGGATTTAATTAGATAAAAGCTTCTCAAATCTGACTATATTTTGGAATTACTTGACATGACATAAAAACTGCTGATATCTGCTTCCGACCACAGAGATTCTGATTTACCTGGTCTTGGCAACCGTCTAGATTTGGAAAGTTAAAAAATTCTCCAGGCAATTCTAATGTAAAACTAAGCTTGAATGCCACTGGATTACATAATACATGTAAAATACCGTTTTTCAGCATTCAGCCTTAGATCAAAATTACCTGAAGAACTTGTTAAAATAAATAGCAGAGACTCACCCTCAGAGTTTCCGTTCTACAGGTCTAGATGCACATATATCTAAAACTGTGCCCAGGTGACAGAGATGCAGCTGATCCAGCCATTGCACTTTGAAAAGGACTGATGAAAATAACTCTTCCAGAAAATATAAAAGGAAGAAACAACTTTCAATTCACTTTATGAAGCCTATAGTACCTTGATCCCAACACTAAAGAAAATAAAAACAAAAATGAAACTAGATCAGTATCAATCATCAATATAGATGCAAAATATTTATTAAAAGTCATGACGAAAACCACAATTACTTTTGTTCCAACCTAATAATTAAATATTTGCAGATGTATTTCAGTAATTTCTACATGATAATACACCTAGAGCAAGTGAGGTTTATTCCAGACATGCAAGGCTGGTTCAATATTTGAAAATCAATCAATGTGATCCAGTGACAAAGGGAGTCAGGTTTCTGCTAGCTTGAAAATGGAGTTACAAATAGGAAAATAGAATGACCCCTGTCATACTGGAGTGAAATTAGAGCTATCAACTGGAATTCATGGTTTTATCATAGAAGGGTAATGATATAGAAATGGATCAAGTTGTATGTGCTTATGCATGCACTTGCACATATATGCATGTGTGTATGTACATAAATACCTATATTTTGCACTTATTCTCCCTGAGAAAGTTTAGATTCAATAACATTCAATATTCCAAACTCAGTGAACAGTATCTGATTGGCTGATGATGAGTCACATCTTCACTCCCTAGCCAGTGGAGCATGAGAAACATTGACTTGCAACCCTACCAGCATGGCCTATGATTAGAAGTAAGCGTCAAGAGGGAAAATGGAAAACTACTTCCAAAGGAAGGGGATATGGATGTGGGGTTGGCTGAACCCAACAATATTCTATTCATGAGGCATGTCACATGAGGAGACAAGCTATGAGGAAATATTTTGGGGGAATGTCTTCAGAGAAAAAAAATGCACCTTTTTAAAAATATTTTGAGATAGAGTCTCACTCTGTCACCCAGGCTCGAGTCCAGTGGCACAATCATAGCTCACTGCAGCCTTGGGCTCCTGGGCTCAAGCAATCCTCTCATCCTAGCCTCCCAAGTAGCTGGGACTACAGGAGCACACCACTACAAGGCTAATGTTTTATTTGTTTGTTTATTTAATTGTTTTGTTTGTTTGTTTAAACTCCAGAGATGGAGTTTCACTGCACTGCCCAGGCTGATATGTAACTCCTGCCCTTATGTGATCCTCCCATCTTAGCCTCCCAAAGTGCTGGGATTACTGGCTCAAACTACTGCACCTGGCCTATAAAAACCACACTTTCCTAAAAATAGATACACAGGAATAGACTCCAAAATGTTAATCGTACCATATTAATCTACTTTCTTGGTCTTGGGAAATTAGACCAAAGATGAATGACCAGCCCATTGAGAGACATCCACTGACCAGCATGAAGCCAATCCAATGCTTTGCCTCAAGAATTTGAATTGAGAAGCGCAAAGGCTGATGTTGAAACACTGCATCTTTATTAATGTCAGAATATTAGTAAGAGGTTCCAGGAATTATTTCTTCTCAGGATCTTAGAGCTAGTCTTGGCTTTTGTCTGCTGATGCCTAGTTATTCAATATAACTTTTGATTTTATGAGCTAATCCAGAAGTTTTAATAAAGATCACTTTTTTATGTGCTAATATGACTGGGCTCAATTCTCCTCCAGGATTCAGGCTCTGCCTATACCAGAGTAAAAGTTTTATAAAAATCCCCCTATCGACATAACTTGATAAAAGTAAATTACTCTCATCTTCATTTTAAAAGAAAGAAAATTAAAAGTCCTGGGTGCCCACATAATAAAGTTTAAATTTTCCTCCAATGTTCAAAAATGTTCCCCGAAAAGGAAAAAGTAAATTTAGGTGCTAGAGAAAAACTGTGTGTGAGTGTTTGTGTGTGTGTGTGTATGTGTGTGTGTGTGTGTTTCACTGTTAAACCAGGTGAAGGAAAGAGTTACCTACTTCAGTTCAGTAATTCTTCAGAATTCTCTCTCATTAAGCAAGAGAGTGGATTGAGTGAGAAAGCAAGAATATGCACCATAAATCAGAATAATTGCATTATTTCACTATCTCTTTTGCTCAGTTTTCTTTTTTAATTAGGAGATTGTTTTTTGCATTTAAAAACCTTTTATAATACACTCAGCCACCTCTAAAAGATAGCAAAATATATATCATTCTAAAAAGAGGGATACAAATTCAAGTTTGATTCAAAACTCAATGAGAAATATAGAGTTGAGGCCATTACCATATCAATTATCATTTGTGTGGGGTTGAAGAGAGACTGCTTCTGAAAGGTGTGGTAATAAATCATAAACAGAATGGCCTCCTGAGTTTGATTGTAAGTGAGCAGGCATTCTCTTTTGAAATATACTCGGCCTTCCACATAGAATAAATTCCTCTCCACCACAACTATAAATTTGGGTGAAGAGGAAGATTAAATTTTATTATATTCCACACAAATCATTTCCAAATCCTAAAATGATTCAGGTAATTAGGTTGAATTCTCAGACTCTTCCCAATCAACTGAGGCTATGTTTGTGAGAAAATCAAGTTTTCAATACCACTGGATCTTAGAAGGTATGTGTTTCAGCAGGTATCTAGATCTATGTATTAAGTCATTAAGTTTTACAACTTTTTCAAACATGCTTTCTTTGCTTTTTAAAAATTTTCTTTTACATTTTTTAACTAGGTTACTATTATCATTTTTCCTTTTTCTCCATTTTTATTACTCACTCTCCAACTCTTTAAATGAATTATAGCTGACTTACAAGGATATAGATTATATGACATTTTTACATTGCCAGACTATAAACCAGAGCTAAGTCAATTTATAGGTACTTCATATTCAAGATTTATGAAAGTGATATTGAAGAAAGTTTAATTAATGATATAAAACCATAATGTTCTGGAGATATTTGACTCCAACCATCTGCTTGGCACAGGAAGAAATAATTTCTTCTCAACCTCACAAAGAAACGTACAGAGAAAATTAAGAGTTTTTAATCTTTCTTCTTGGTCTGGCATATATTTATAGACAATCGGCTCCTCTGACCATGAGCCAAACCATATCAGCCTGTTTGCTTGGCATTCAAGCGCATCTTGCTTAGACCAGTAGAGAGAGAGAGACGTGTTGGAGTTCCCCTTCTTACCCGTGAGCATTCTGATTGTCTTGTGGGCCTCTCCACCTCCTTGGGAAAGTACTTCTGGGCTGGCTGGCTGGTGCCGGAGGGAGTTGAGGGACACTGGAAGCAGAACCACCCCTAGCAGGAGCACAGCTTATACCAGTGAGGTCCCACATTCTGCAGATGGTTGAGGGGTAACGCATTAACAGTATCAATATATTCTTAATTTGAAATAGTCACAAAATAACCTAACAGTAGTAAGCGTAGAACATGGAAATTTCTCCCCGTGAACCAAGTGATAATACATTGCCAATCTGATGCCAAATCACCCCAAATTACTTCAGTATTTCTGACAATAAGAACAAAACGTACAAAACTTCCCGAAAACCATTACAATCAGGAAATTCACATTGATATGTTACTGATATATAAAAATCAAACTTCATTTCAATTTCACCAAAATTCTCAATAATGTCCTTTATAGCAAGGGAGCCAATTCTGCATTACAGGCTGTATATAGAAACCTGTGGATTGTTCTCTTTCTATTAGGGTTTTTAAGCTGGTGGAATACAAACGCACTGACGCTGGTCATCATGTCTGTCAATGTATGAGGGAAGCCTGACAAGGAAGAAGCTGGCACACAGAATAGCAGAGCTCAGAGGTGGAAAGGAAGAAGCCTCCTAGCTCTGAGCCCATAAGGTACTAACTTCATCTCTCGGCACCTCTGTTTAGTTATCTGTAAAATGGGCACAGGAAGGACTGAATGGTCATATGAAGCCATTAGCAAAATACCATTTCAAAATAATGTTCTATGTGTTACTAGTTATTGATCTTTAATGTTCCTTATGTAATCTAAGTAACCCACAAGGCCACAGAGCCCCCATGCACACAGAAAAGGAGAAAAGAAAATCCAGCCTCAACATGTTCTGATATTTACTGTAAATCAAAATAATTAAATCAGACATTTCTCAAGTCAAAAAGCTAAATTTGAACTTTAATTATCTAGAAGGACAGTCTCCTGTAACTTATTCTGTGTTGCTAGATGAAGTTTTCTGATTAAATTAGTTTTCCATTGAAACAAAAATTATCAGTCTGAGAGGGAACATTAAGCTTGTCACTTAATACTTTTGATTTACATAACAGAAATAAATAAGTGTAAATGTGTTAGATCGTATTCCTTTCAGTAACTCCATAAAAATATTTATAAGTTAAATTAATTTAGCTCATTTAATTTTTATTGCATTTTGATAAGTTCATTTATTTAAAAAAAAAAAAACCCTTACTTAAGCTTTAGAAACCAGTATATTCCATGGGTTGAAATTCTTTTAAAAAGGCTTCCAAGTTTGAATTCATGGCCAGGCCATCTTATAATTCAGCAAATTATTACTTTCTCAGTCCTTGGAGTATTGACTAATTATCTCTCTAGGAACCCAAATTAATGATGTCCATGTTGTGTGTTCCAACATCACCCTTAAATACTGCTTCAATTTTCCACTACATTTATTCCTTTCCATTTTCATGAACGATTGATTAACACTTTAATGGCATCTAAGATTTTAGATGTTTCTTAACTTCCCCTTATCATGGAAGAGGAAAGATTCATGATCTCACAAAACCTGGATCTCCCTTGCCTGTGTCTATTAGCCTTTTTTGTTTAATCTGAGCTCTGCAGAGAACAAATGGGTACACTTTGCTGCACATGATTTGGGCAGGAAGCCCTGATGCCACACTATGACCATGTGACATCTTATCACATACTGAGCATACCAGAAGGACTCCATTTTACAGAGCTGACACTGGTCTTTGCCCATGTCTCTTTTGCAGTCTAAAAAAGAGATCCAGGCCAGGCACAGTGGCTCATGCCTGTAATCCCAGCACTTTGGGAGGCCAAGGCAGGTGCATCGCCTGAAGTCTGGAGTTCTAGACCAGCTTGGCCAACATGGTGAAACTCTGTCTCTACTAAATAATAATAATAATACAAAATATTAGCTGGGCGTGGTGGTGGATGCCTGTAATCCCAGCTACATGGGAGGCTGAGGCAGGAGAATTGTCTGAACCCAGGAGGCAGAGGTTGTAGTGAGACAAGATCACATATCACTGTTCTCCAGCCTGGGCAACAAGAGCAAAACTCTGTCTTAAAAAAAAAAATTAATTAATTAAAAATAAAAATAAAAGAGAGATCCAAATTCTTTTTGAACTCATTCTACAACTGTGAACTTAAACATGCTGGAAAGAGATAAACATTCTTCCAGCATTTTTGATCCATCCCAGCCATTGACCTGCCCATATATTTCTACCTTAGCTGCACAGCAGTGAATAGACTGTGAGAATACTGATTTGTTTAATTACCAAGCATTTATTGAGAACCAACTATATGCCAAGCATGTATCTAGACACTAATGATGCTGGATTTAGGAAAACTAGACCCCTAAAATCATGGAATTTATTCTCTTTTGGAATGAGAAAGACCACAGTCAAATCAATGCATGCCATGTCGGATGAAAATAAATGCAAAGAAGCCAGGTCAAGCAGGATGAGGAAACAAGGGTGAAGGCAAGAGTTATTATTTTAATAAGAGTGGTCAGAGAAGACTTACTGAAAAGGTGCCGTTTAAAGTAGAGAACTGACACTGATGGAGAGGAGGATGAAGACAGCAGCACTGACAACAACCACAGCTGTCCTTTATTGTAGTCACCACTTGACGTACATTGTCCAATTCTCACAACAATCCCAACAAGGAGATTCTGTTATACTTCCTATTTCAAAGGGAATAGATAAGTCAAATTATTTTTTTCAGAGTCACCTGATTAATAACTGGCTGATGATGCAGGAGACTAGAGCTAGCATCCCCGTGGAGAGTGGCCACTGCTGCATCCCTCTTGTGTCCGGTGACCCTGGAGAAGTGAGGCGGAATATGGCCCTTTCCACTTGATGGAGAATTAAAGACCTGAACCTTCCCTGAAAGTCCTTACAAAGAGGCACAAGAGGTTTATCATTCAGGGGTGCTGTTCTGCTGACCACCTTTGTCCACTTTCACACTCTCGTGGGGCCCCACCACATAAACGTAACCACAAAGGGCTTCCTGCCCGTGTCATGTTCCGTACTGAGCTGAGCCTACACAGAGGGCTAATAGTTACAAGAAGGTGGACCCAGCCTTGGTAGAGCCTGAAGAGTTTATAATTTAGGGAATGTGTTTTAAGGAAAAGAATACAAAACTATGAACACAAAATAAGGTGTACAAATAAATATGTACTTATAAATAAAAAATAATACCTTTATTACAATATAAGAAATATCATAAGCATTGACTATTTTTTAAATGTGCTAATACATTAATTATTAACTGTCTGGTCTACCTTAATAATTTTCTTACCTTTGACTGAACACTCTTTGGTCTTCTTTCAGATTCAGGACTTGTAATCACATGCATGCTTTTAGAACTGTGGTCAAATTTGGGAACACCTCCAAAAAGTTTCTTTTATACGTGTGCTGCAAAGTGAAAAAAATTTTCCATAGATCAGCAATGGCCAGATGAGCCAGTGAAGTGAAACCAATATGGTGGTCTTGGTATCGACAAAGTGTTTGTTTGAATCATGGACCAAAGCAGGAGTTCTTCAATAAGCACCAGGTTTTGAAGTGATGGCAACCACACTCTGACACTTCCTTGTAAACTGTTTTGGAGTGGACTGAGTTGGACTGGACATTGTTATTCATTGGTGCATTTCTAGATACCAGTTAGACCCATCATTGCACACTACATTCCTTCACAGAGTCACTGCCTTAGCAGATGAATGTGTGAAATCTATATTAGCTTCATTGCTCTAATTATCTTTATTAACATCAATTGTATCAGCATTAGGTAGAAGTGTTGAAAATTTTCATCTTCATACTCTGTTGAAAATTCCAGGTAAATGACAACATTTAAATTGGATATCTTTTCAAGACAATTGTTGATATCTGGGAAGGACTATAGATACAAGGATCTTTAAGAAGGCTACAGCAGAGATACCATCTCAAGCTAGTCAGAATGGTGGTTATTAAAAAGTCAAGAAACAAAAGATGCTGGCAAGGTTATGAAGAAATAGGAATATGTTTACACTGTTGGTGGGAATGTAAATTAGTTTAACTATTGTGGAAGACGGTGTGGGGATTACTCAAAGATCTAGAACCAGAAATACCATTTGACCCAGCAATCCCATTACTGGGTGTATACCATGTATACCCCAAAGAATATAAATCATTCTATTATAAAGATACATGCATTTGTATGTTCATTGCAGCACTCTTTACAATAGTAAAGACATGGAATCAACCCAAATGCCCATCAATGATAGACTGGATAAAGAAAATGTGGTACTCATACACCATGGAATGCTATGCAACCATAAAAAAGGAATGAGATTATGCCCTTTGTAGGGACATGGATGAAGTTGGAAACCATTATCTTCAGCAAACCAACGCAGGAACAGAAAACCAAATACTGCATATTCTCACTTATAAGTGGGAGCTCAAAAATGAGAACACATGGACACAGGGAGGGAAACAACACACACTGAGTCCTGTTAAGGGTTGGGGTCAGGGGAGGAAGAACATTAGGAAGAATAGCTAATGCATCCTGGGCTTAATATCTAGGTGATGGGTTGACAAATGCAGTAAACCACCTTGGCACATGTTTATCTATGTAACAAACCTACATGTCCTGCACATGTACCCTGGGACTTAAAAATTAAATTTAAAACAAAGGAGGTTGGAGCAGCCAGATTTTCTTGTTCCTCTCTGTGTTCATAGCAATTGGATGGTTACACTGGGAAACCAACAAGGAAGAGGGGTGTGCTAGGCTGGTAATGATGGAAACAAATCCCAGAAATCTGTAGGGGGACAGGGCCATAGAAACATTAATTAGAATTGGCCCCTGAACAGCATGAATTGTGTGGGTTCACCGATACATGGATTTTCTTCCATGTCTGCCACCCCTGAGACAGCAAGACCAACCCCTCCTTTTCTTCTTCCTTCTCAGCCTCCTTAATGTGAAGGTAAAGAGGATGAAGACCTTTATGATGATCCACTTCCACTTAATTAATAGCACCATAAATATATTTTCTTTTCCTTATGATTTTCTTTATAACGTTTTCTTTTCTCTAGCTGACTTTATTTTCTTTTATTCTCCAGCTTACAGAATACAGTAATGTATAAATATAACATATATAACATTAAAGTATGTCTTAATTGACTATGTTATTGCTAAGATTTCTAGTCAATAGTAGGCTATTGGTAGTTATGATTTTAGGAAGTCAAAAGTTTCATGTAGATTTTTGACTGTGCAGGGGAGAGAAAGGTTGGTGCCCCTAACCTCCAAGTTGTTTAAGGGTCAGCTGTACATACATTGAGTTAATGACAGATAGTATGAAAGAAAGCTAAGCCTATATAAAAACAATTAAGTCTGTTAGAAATGCTTGTTCCTAGGTGACACAAGGAAAAATTAGCATTCAGACAAAAAGTTTTCTCAGCAACGCAATTTTGCTTTCTGTCGAAAGGGTGCTACCTGTCAGCAATCCTGCCACGAGAGCACACTGAATAAAGGAAAGGAAGGAATATGTATCCTTTATGCATTGGGTCCTTACTGCTGTGTTCTATCTCCATTGGTTGGAGCTGGGCCTCACAGTCTAAGCTAAGCCTGATTGACTAACAACTTAAAACTTTTTTAAATAGGCAAAAGCAATGGAGAACAAAGGAAAAGAGGAAGTTATTTGTGAAAGGACTTAGAAATATAATAACATTTCCAAATAAGGAAAGAAGAGGAAGTTAGTCTTTCAAATAAACTATTATTTTTAATTATTATTATTTATTCTTTAACAAGAAGGGAATCTTTGAATAAGAACTTTTTATTTTCCACAAATCTAACCCCTGACAACTGGTCAGTGGCATACTTTTGAAGTAGAGAATACAGAAATCATTGAAATTTACAGCTGAAGATACTTTGAGAAATCAGTAAGTTTGCACCTCAGGGAACTCTCTGCCATTCCCCCTGCCTGAAATGTATTTACTCCAAGGTTTCTACAACTGAACCTTTCTCATTATTAAAATTGTCATTCAAATGGTTTACCATCCTCAGATACATGCTCCTCCCAAACCCACTCCCCCAACACTATCTGAATTATATCACTTGATTGTATTTGCATCATCAATGTATCCTTAATTTATATTGCTAATTTTTTTATTTACCTATGCTTTCTTGTCTTTTCCACTGGGATATAAGCTCGTAGGAATTGTCACTGTTTTCCTAATGCCTAGAATAGTGTTTGATACGTAGTAGATATTCAGTAATAGAGTGAATAGACTGATTCTGTAGATGAATAAGCTGAAGGAAAGGAATGTTACGTAACTTGTCTAAGGTCATGTGACTACCCTAGGGTCAGAACGAAGCCTCAGAATCAAGAGCCTTTGCTCCTGGTAAATTCAGCTTTCCAGATCCCAGTGAAACAACTCAATATCTGGGTGTTTAGTGGTGGATATTATTCCGATGTTTTTGAGACATACAAATATGAGAAAAAATATAATTATGTTTGTTTTGTGTGGGTAGTCAAGTCTTGTCACCTGGGGAAATTTAGCATTTAGACTTTTCTGAAGCACACACATTTCAACTCCAGAAGAAAATTTGGAAATGTTTTTCTTACAAAGATGAAATTAGCAATTTAGAAAATGATTTGAAATGAAAAGGCATTTCACAGTATTGCCAAGAATAGTTTGCAAACCTCATTAATGAGATATACTAACTTGGAAATTACCACCGTTCTACTCAGCAGTAAAACTATTGTAATTAAGTCAGAGCGTGTCTATGTTACTTAGGAAAATAAGTAATTACACTATGCCCTTGAGGCATATTGCTAATTTAGCTCATTGAGCTAATACTCTTGCAGTCTCATCTGAAGCTAAAATTGATGATCATATGCCCGTGCTCAGGACAACGGACGGCCTTCTATAAAAACATATTAGTGCTTCAGTAACATTGCCCAGTGAGCTGAAGGCAGCACAGAGAACTAATATCTGACATATGCTGAGGTTGTCTTTAATTACAAAAGCAAAATGCCAATGGCTTGAGGAAAGGAGTTTGAGACCAGCCTGGGTGACATAGTGAGAACCCTACCCCTCCAAAAAATAAAAAATTAGTTGGATATGCTGGTGCACGCCTTTAGTCTCAGCTACTCGGGAGGGTGAGGCAGGAGAATCACTTAAGCTCAGGAGTTCAAGGTTGTAGTGAGCTATGATTGTGCCAGTATACTCTAGCCTAAGTCATCTCTTAACAAGCATAAAAAGAAAAAAACAGAAAAAGAAAAAACAATGCCATGAAATCAACAAACAGTGAGTAAGCAACTTCTACGTACCAACTCTGTGAGAAACAGTGGGGCTCCAAGTTCCCCACTGCAGAGCTTAATAAACATGAGTATCACAAAAAATGAAAATATATGCTCAGAACTACAATAATATCACAAAATAGAGTATCTGATAGCATGAAAGGATAATTTATTTAAACTAGATAATGGCACTCGCAAGGGAAGTCAAATCCAGCTTTTGGCCCAGTTAGAGGTTAAAGAGGTAGGTGACCCAGCCAGGGATCTAGATGATATTTGACTTTCTGGACTGGTCAAAAAAACAAGTTCAAGACCAACTCTGGTATTGCTTCTGCCCAGAGCTTTCTGATGTCCTGTATCCTGGTGAAGATGATCTCTGGGGATAGGAGGAGTTCAGCCAGTTTCTGATGGATTATTTTGCCATTAACATTGGAACAACTTCTCAGTGAATGAGTATTAAGAGTATTTATCTGGGATGAAAGAAGAATGAAATAAATAGCCCTGAATTCACCCCTCCCCGCCTTCTAATTATATTCCTCCCAGCAAAGGAAATCTTAAGGAAGGTCATGACTCAGAATCTCCTTATCCAAAAAGGAGCAGCTGAGATTTCAGTGACCCTGCCTATGTGGAAGTGGACTTTCTCACTTATTAATTTTCCTGTGAATGCACGTTAAGGTTTCTCAAGACTAGGCAATCACAATCATGTACAGAGGAAATTGTTTTCAGAAAGAAATATGAGAAGTGCTCAGATGGAAGAAGAGAATATCTATAAACAATCGAGAATGTCTTTATCTTTAAAAAGTGAGAGGAAATGTGATTCTGAAATGCCCATCATGCTGTAAACACATCCCATTACCGTATATTTCTATTATGATAATATTGATGAGGGGATGTAACAGCTCAGAATATATTGTGAATTCTCTTGTTAGTACCATGAATTTTGGCAGATTATAAATATTCATTGAAAATTCATCTACTTGTTACCCAAGAAAAATGTGGCAACTATTCTAGGTCCTGAGATGATTGGAAGAGCTATCGAATGGACACTTTATTTATCTCGTAACAATAGCGCAGTTACCTTTTGCTATACTTATTATTTAAAAGCCTAATTCTTACTTTGTTATCTTTAAGACTGGTAGAGCATGACACACCTGAGAACACGGTTTAACACTGTGCTCACTATAGAAAGCATTTAGCTTTGTAGAAGAGAATTCAATCCTGCAACACAAATTCGACTCTTTTTATTTTTGAAAAGAAGTCTCACTCTGTCACCCAGGCTGGAGTGCAGTGGCATGATCTTGGCTCACTGCAACCTCCACCTCCCAGGTTCAGGAAATTCTCCTGCCTCGGCCTCCTGAGTAGCTGGGATTACAGGCGTGTGCCACCATGCCCAGCTAATTTTTGTATTTTTAGTAGAGATGAGGTTTCACCATGTTGGTCAGGCTGGTCTCAAACTCCTGACATTGTGATCCACCCACCTCGGCCTCCCGATTGACTCTTAACCTTGGCTAGTTAGTTCATCAAAAAGGAACTTCGAGCCTTGTGCAAGAAATCTTAGATGTCTCCACTAAAGGAATTAGCACCATCACTGGAAGCCTGATTCACAGAAGACAATCTGCTAACAGTGAGACATTCAAGCCCTTCTTGCAGAGAAGGAAAGCATAATTTTATCCGTGACAACCATATTTAGGTAGTTCTCTAGGGTCAGCTAGTTTTTTCACTTCCTGGCATGGTGCTAAAATTAATGCATGCTCATAGCTATGTCAACATCCATTCTGAGTTCCATGAATACACAGAGATGATGGTCAGTCTCCCTCATTCATAAATGCTTTGAAGGGAGATCCTTGCTCATACTTCCGTCCTGAGACTTATCAACTATTCAGGGAAACTGTTTTCGTCTTCTCATACTACATCACGTTTTCTGTTTTACATTCTGGAGTAATCTTTTGTAACGCTTCACAGACCTTATCATAGTTCAATGTTATTTTATTTTATTTTATTGAGACAGAGTCTCGCTCTGTCCCCCAGGCTGGAGTGCAGTGATATGATCTCAGCTGACTGTAACTTCCACCTCCCTGGTTCAAGTGATTCTCCTGCCTCAGTCTCCCGAGTAGCTGGGATTACAAGTGCCCGCCACCACACTCAGCTAATTTTTGTATTTTTAGCAGAGATGGGATTTCACCATGTTGGCCAGGCTAGTCATGAACTCCTGACCTCAAGTGATCCACCTGCCTGGGCCTCCCAAAGTGCTGGGAGTACAGGTGTGAGCCACTGCACCTGGCCAATGTTTTATTTTAGAATAATTTTAGACTTCTAGAAAAGCTGTGAAAAAAATAGCACATGTCCATATATCCCTCACCCAGTTCTCCATTAAAGTTAACCTCATACACAATCACGGTATAATGATCAAAACCAGAAGATTACATTGGCACATTACTCTACAGGCACTAACAGGGCAGCATGACTGATGAGGTCGCTGTGATAGCCAGGGTCCCTGGCTTCTCCTGAGGCTTGATGTCAATTAACTCACAAAACAGATACATTTCCTACTTCAGCATTTGTTGGAGTCTTAACAATTTACTTTTTATGTTTAATGGACACACAGTAACTGTACACCTTCATGGGAGTAAACAGGGATATTTTCATATATATGTTTTATGATGATCAGATCAGGGCAATTAGTATATCCATCATCTCAAATACTTATTATTTTTTGTCAATATCCTCCCTCTAGCTATTCAAAACTATATATTATTGTTAACTGCAGTCATCCTACAGTGGTATAGAACATTAGAAATTATTCCTCCTGTTAGCCATAATTTTGTATTCTTTAACAAATCTCTCCCTTTCTCCAATCCTTTCCAGCCTGTAGTATCTTCTGTTCTACCTTTTACTTCTATGAGATCAACTTTTTTAGCTTCCATGTGTGAGTGTGAAGATGTGTTTAACTTCGTGTTCCTGGCTCATTTCACTAAACATAATTCCTCCACTTCCATCCATGTTGCCGTGAACAGCAGGATTTCATTCTTTTTATGGCTGAATAGTATTCCATTGGGCATATACACATTTAAAAAAAAATGTGTACATACATTTTTGATTCATATATACTTCATCCATTCGTCTATTATTGGACACCTACACTGATTCTGTATCTCGGCTGTTAGAACTAGTGCTAGCAGAATCTTTAATAACCCAAAATTCCAGTCCCCACCCCAGCCCAATTCAAGGCCTACTCACATCATGATGTTGAAAATTTACATCACTCTTTTTATCCACATAAAACATGGTTATGACAAATACTTCAAAAAGATGCTTATAAATTATAATGGTGATTAACATTGGATGAGGACTTATCATATGCCAGGCAGTGTTCTGAGTGCTTTTATCTGCCCCAATCCTCTCACAAGCTCTGTAAGGTGGACTCTATCATCCTTCTACCCATTTTACAGGTTCAGGAAGTAAAGTGGAGAGAGGCCAGGTGCCCGTGGGGAGGGAGCTGCCTAGGCAATGACTGGGCCAGGGCACAAGCCCAGGGACTCACAGTGATGTCTGTCTGCTCCACACAGCACTGCAGGACCAAAGACAGAAAGGGACAATTCGTCCATGACAAGGTGAAAATGGCCAGTCAGGATTTGAAAAAGTATTCAGTCTCCAAGGAAAGAAGAGGAAACTTGGTCGTATACCATTTTCAATGTATAAAATTAGAAAACAAAACAATAACAAGAAAAATAGAAAACAAACACATGAAAAACTACTCTGCTGGAGTTCGCAAGGAGAAAGGTCACTCCCCAACCCTTCCCCGCTGCAGATAAGGACAATGCATGCTTCAGAGAATGTTTCCTAAGTGTTCCCACTCACAGGCCTGGACATCTGAGCCAGCCACTTTCTTTGCACTGCAGGTGATTACCTGGAGTTCAGCCATGAAGAACTTGACCTAAGCTTTGTCTTCCTGAAAAAAACCTTTATTTTCTGAATTGTTCCATCCTTATCCTTTTGCTTATTGATATAAAAAATGCCTAATAATCTCTATGTTTTCTTATGGCTTCTGTAAGACTCACAGGTGACTCTTTTGTTTACCTGTATCAGGGCCAAACACAACCCGTCCAACGTCTCTCTCTTATTTCATGAGCGATTGGCTAAGAGTTTGTTTCCCTGAAACTCTAAATAAAGGACTGAGACTTGCCATGATTAGAAAATATTCTCAGCTGCCGGTCACTCTCTTTGTAGTTTATCTCCTCTTCCCTACAAAAGGCTAGGGCAAAACCAGCCTGCTAAGGGCTCTGATCTTTGGACGTGGGATGCTGTCTCTGGTCCAATCCCCCATATAAAATCAATTTTCTTGCCTGTTTGCTTGGTTTTTTTCTTTGACAAGCTTTTTTTTAACAATAACATAATCCTTCACCCTACGTCTTTTTCTCCTGTTATTTATGGTTAAATCGCATAGTAGCTGCTGGAAGCTGCTTCCCATCCTCTGTGGACACTGAAGTGCTATTGCATTGGGTCACTCACATTTGCCATCACATTCCTTCCCTTTCTCAACTCTAGTTTGTGACACAGCATGTTGCACGAGGTATCTTAAAGTGTTTCTGGAGGATGGAGACCCTGTGCTTGCAGATGAATCATGCACAGATATCTTCATCTGCATGCATACACACACAAAAGTGTTCTCTCATTTTTTAAATGCACGTCTCTTTTGGCCTCCCTTTTGAAGTTACATTAAAAAATATGATTATAATAGTTAGCACTTAGAGAGCCCTTACTCTGTGCCAGGAACAATCAGAAGTCCAGGCATGGACACTTCTCTCACTGGCACACAGAGTGTCTGGGGCACTGGGAGGGAGACAGACTCCTCCTACAGAGAGAGGGAGCAGACAGTTTGGAGCTATAATAACGTTTATCACACAGCTCAGCCTACGCTGTTGATCAGTGCTGCCCAGCAGTGAGACACACTCCCATTTCCCCCCTGGGTCTCTTTACTTCTCCAAACTACCATGAATTCCTAGCCACAGGCTGAGCAAATGTTTTCACCATCATAGGCCACCTGTAACAGCACGGCATTCTCTTTAAAAAAACAAAACAAAACAGTAAGTCTGCATGACTCAACACATTGAAACATTCACTGCACAAATAATAGGTTGCTAATAAGCTTGCTAAGCACATATTTCAGGCACTAGTGGAGAGGGCCCCCACCACCATATGGGGAGAGAGGGAGGGGAAAAAAGAAGGAAGAGGAAGGAAGGAAGGAAAGAAGGAAGGAAGGAAGGAAGGAAGGAAGGAAGGAAGGAAGGAAAAACATAAAAGAAGGCTGTCTATGGGAGGGAAGGAAGGAAGGAAAGAAAGAGGGAGGGAGGGAGAGGGAGAGGAAAGGAGGGAGGGAGGGAAGGAAGGAGGCATGGAAAGATATGAAGGAGGAAAGAAAAGAAAAGGAGAGAAAAGTTAGAAGAAAGAAAGAAGATAGGAAAAAAGGGGAAAAGTAAAATTTTAATTTTTCAATCTTCAATATAAAATTGATATTATAAGGGAAAATCAGAATTTATTTGACTCTGAGGCTTATGTTAGAGTTTTGATTAGTTTTTGTTTTGAATTTTGAGTTACATATAAGAGTGGATCTGTGGGAAAATGCTATACCTTTTTTTCTCGTGCTTAGCTGTTAATTTTATCTAAATGGCGACAATCTATCCAGTCTACTCTAAATACGTATTGACATTTTCCAAATTATCCACAGGCCAGGAGAAGTCTTAGAAACAGTTTCTGGTTCCAAAAGAAACAGAGTGAAGTGGGGCCGGGTCACCCCAACAGAAAAAGCGGTGGCTTCCTTGGCAAAAACACCTGCAATGACCATCGTGTCCTTGCCAAGTCCTTCTCCCATAAACGGGAGACGTGTCATTTCAAATATCAGCTCCGGTACAGTATTGGATAGAAGCATTGCATAAACGCAGAAATGCTGGAATAACACTGGTATGTCACTGAATTAAAACAAAACAAAACAAGACAAACCTGGAGTCAACCACCTCTGAAATGCTTGTTAAACAATATGATAAGCTTCTACAATTTCAGCCGCTTTTACATCATATTCTATGTATGGACAGGAGGGAGCTCTGGACACTGAGCAGACCCCTGAGCTGTCATCCCCCTGCTCCCTGGAAATCCCAGCACTCCCCTTCCCAGAACTTTTTCTTGGCTGAATTGTGCCAATCAGACTTCCCAGAAATAAAACTTTGCCAATAAGCATGTTGGGACTCACATGTTGACACAATGAATAAAAATAATGATGCAAATCAGGTCGAGTTAAAATAAAAATCATGCAACTATCATTAACCTAAAAGTTTGGAAAATTCTGCAGGGATAGATGACCTTTTGCCTGAGCAAATTAAAAGAATGCAGTTTAGCTTCTTTGGCACCAGTCATTTCAATCAATATCACCACCTTATACAGAGACATGTAAGTGGGAATTGGAGAAATAGTCACCATTACTCATTTCATGACTCATACACAGGATATGGACCGAGGATCTCAGGGTTCTGGGTTCCTCTCTGCAGGTGCACTCACATATCTCTCTCGGAATCTCCCGAGGGCTCCATCTGTCCAGCAGGTCTCACAGGTCAAGGCTCTCCTATATTCGGGTGGGTCACAGTCCTGAGAAGAATGGGAAATGGCTGGCTTTTTGATGCGTTATTCACAGAAAAACTAAGTGGCCAGTATAAGACAACGCCCAACTTCAGCAGTAGTCAGATAAACACAAATTTAAATAAGATTGCATTCTTGTCTATCCGCCTCTTCAAAATAACCAAGTATGGAAACAGGAAGTGTGGATAACAGTATAAAAACTGAAAGTTTGGACAGGCGAGGTAACTCACACCTGTAATCCCAGCCTTTGGGAGGCTGCAGTGGGCCGATCACTTGAGGTCAAGAGTTCGAGACCAGTCTGGCCAACAAGGTGAAGGCCTGTCTCTAATAAAAATACAAAAATTAGCCAGGCGTGGTGGTTTGCGCTTGTAGTCCCAGCTACTCAGGGGGCTGACACAGAAGAATCTGGGAGCTGGAAGTTGCAGTGAGCTGAGATAGCACCACTGCACTCCAGCCTGGGCAACACAGAGAGACTCTGTCTCAAAAAAAAAAAAAAAAAAAAAAAAAGAAACTGCAAGCTGCAAGTTCTTCACTTTGATCAGCCATTTATAAGAAGCACTTGGCAATGTCTAACCAAGCTGAAGATGCACATGCATGTTGACCAAGTAATTTTATTCCCAGGTATACTTAAATGCACATAAGAAAACCTGTCTGACAATGTCCACTTAGGAAATACCCTCAGCACCGAGCTATCTGGGTGTACCCAGTTCCTATGCACGGAGCCTCTCAGCTAACTGCTGTTTCCTTTGGCTTGGCATTAGCTGTACGGACACTTCCAAGACTGCTTATTATCCAGTATCTTCTTTCCTTCTTATAATCACGTGATTCTCACCTTCAGTCCTCACACTTCCTCACAAAGAGCATTCACTAAAATGTTTTACACTAGGACCTTCTCTGCCTTTCTCACCCAGTGCATTGGGTCTTTGCATTCAACAGCTTTTAAAATTCTTATCACAATATTTCAGGCCTTTTGTACATTATATTCTATTTAAATGATTCCACCCAGGTTTTCACAATTCAGAGATTACAGCTCCATGCAATGTTTTGTTAGAAATATATTCATATATTCACTTTGTTAGCTGTCAAACACATCCCATGAGCTGGCATTTAACATCTCATTTGATAGCATAATTCAACAAAAAGGATAAAAAGAAATGCTATTTATTTATATTATGGAGTGAATTTTTACAGGCATATTAGTTAGGCAGTCACTGTCACGCCAAAGCAAACCTTTCTGCACCTCTGACACCATAATGAAGGTCAAAGAGGAAAAGGGAAGGAATAGAGGTAAGGATAAAGAGGCAGTGGAATGTGAGAACGTCTCCTAATTATGTAATTCTGATTATATAATTACATTTTCTTAAGCCATCTCTCTTGTAACTTCTAAAAATAATGCAGAAGTTATTCTCACAAAACAAAGATGAAAACCATCATCTGCATTGGTTAGTCAACGTGAAAACATCAACTCTTGAGCATATAGTTTAATAAAATATGTGCCCCATGCCAAATCCACAGATGTTACTATTATGTACCCAAGCAGCAATGTCTGAGGGCAGGGAGTTGGAAAATCCCATTCAGACTCTTATGGCACAATAGCAGGACCCGAGAGACTATGGTAACTGGATTGGCACCCTCTCCAGATCCTTTCCCCAACAGCATCTGCTGCCCACCTAGAACCCCTCTCCCACCATCCACCCAAGCCGTTGAGGGGCGCTGATCTGAGCTATGGTTCTGGGTCTAGCTACAGTGATTGGTTCAGGGTGGATGCATAATCCAAGTTAAGCCACACAAAGGCATTGATCACCAGCCCCAGGACATGTGCTGGGCCTGTCTGGGGAGAGCAGCTTTCTCCCTGCAATGGCCAAGTCAGCAGATGGATGCTGGGAGCTGCTGGCAGGGCTCTCTTGCCTCCAGGAAAGAAAGGCATGCCTGAGAAAGAGCCAGGACAGGGAGACAGGATGTTAAGAACACTGCCTGAGGACCTGACCCCAGATTCCTAGTACGAGGCCACCCCTGAACTTCTCTACATGCATGAGGGACTTCATTCATGTAGCAACTAATTACATCAATTGGAGAAAGCCATCTGATAATCCCAGCAACCAAGAGGAAGTCTTCCACTAGGGGTGCAAACACACAGGATCCCATGCAATGCAGAGAATCCAACAGATGCCACCTGCAAAGACAAGGCCTGACTCGTGGCTGCCTACCCATCAGTCATTCTCTCACACTTCTTCCTTAACCACAGGACCTGCTCCCACCTATGTAGCCTAATAACATCAAATACACCATCCCTAGAGTCTCTCAATCAAGGACCCACTGTGAAACAGTGGGATCTAAAGAGAAAGAAAGGCTTTATTCTTTGTTAAAAAGACATAAATGAGGAGAAACATGCCTCTTCTTGCCTTTGGATATAAATGGGTGAGAGTGTGATGTGCGGAAGAGCTGCAGCTATATTGTGACCATGAGGAAACAAGCTGGAATATGACAGCCAACGCACTGGATATAGTGGAAGAGGAAGATAGAAATGTTGGAATAAAGCTGGTGTGTCACTGAATTGGAAAGAACCTGGAGACAACCACCTCTCAAATGTTTGTTATGCAATCCAATAAACTCCTATAATCTCAGCCACTTTTAGGTAATATTCTACTAACTGCAGTTGAAATCATTTTAAATAATACACAAATCTCACATGTATTTGCAATCGAGATTTGGAGCATGCTTAGCAAATATGTGCAGATTTACAAAAGCCCTGTGGCGATAACAAAGTCACCTAAAGAAATCCTTTCTGGTACGTGTAATGGAGTGTAACTAGAAGATTAAGATTGGAATTATCTAGGTTCCATACCTTCATCACCTGCTGTCTGCCTAGAAGGCTTTGACCATTCAGCCACAGTAAGTTTGTACTCATTGGAAGAGATCTTCAAAAGTGGGCAGAAAACAATTCAAGACAAGATTTTCTGGGGTCACCAAAAATGTGGCCCTTCCTGTCCAATTCCATTGCAAAAGGAAGTTCCAACCCATCCTACCTGCTCTCATTCACTCCTCACTCACTTATTCTTTCACTAGACAAAGGCTTTGTGTCTAACACTGTAAAGCTCAACTTTTTAAAGAAGTAAAGAAGAAGAAAAAGAGAACATGTGTTAAAAACACAAGATGATCAGTACGAGTCCCCGAAGGGCCACAGAAGGAGAGCTACCCTTGGGTCTCACCGACAGCTGTAAGGTGTCAATCTAAATAACAAACAGAGAGAAGCCCTGGAGATTTTGAGTTTAATCAGAAATAGCAGGGCCTTGCAATGCAAAACACGCCTGCCATGGCAACCATGGTTGCATTCAGGAAGGCAAACGATAACAAGGATTTTTAAAAGTAAAATGAGGAGGATTACATAAGTTGTTTAAAAATGATCAGCCTTGGCTATAAGAATTAATCACAAGGGTGGGTCGCCCAAGGTTGCTGCGCAGATGTCCTTGCAGGAGCACAATTTGTGCAAGGTTGCAGTGGCCTTGGTGGAGGGCTGTGGTTTCTGGTGGTCTCCTGAGATGGTTCTGATTATCAAGCAAATACGCATGAAGTGCTCCTCTCATGGTTTTCCCTGGTTCCATTTATCAGGGTTTGGCAGAGTGACTATTTTAAATCCGTCAGCTTTCCCAAAAGCAAGGGAGGGACATGTCTGGAGTTGTGCATTATATACAGACCCTTAAACAGTACCATGCAAGACACATGCCACTCAAAGGAGGTGGCAGGGGGTACGAAAAGGGATGAGAAGCAGAGACTGTCTAGATCAGGCTGTTGCCATAGGAACGAGGATTTCTTCTGCAAGTTGCATGTCTTCATGGAAGACTACTTACTCACAATGACCCCTCTCGCCTTCCCAGGGAAGTTCAACCCCCCAGATTCTAAGTGGCTTATAAACTGGAAAAACGCAGAGTGCTTGCCAGCCATACACAGCTCATCAGGCTTAATACTATGAGCTATGAGATGTGTTCACCTTATCCATGGTCTATACCTCAGCTGTGATATTTATAAAACAATTGCAAGCAAGTACTAAGAGGCCACCCAATAGCTACCCAAGCCTGGTTTTACACACTAAAAAGTGCATTCACCTAGGAATGGGTGAGTAGGGCTGGCACAGGAAAAGAACAAGATGAGCCTGAAAAACTTTTAGGGAAACCAAAAGTAGGGAAAGACTGACAAAATGATGGAGATTTGTCAATAGGACATGAAAGCCAGCTTGGAGGCACTGCCACTGGGCAAATGCACAAGCAGTTAAGCATAAAATAATGATTATCAAGTAATATAACCTGCTGAATATAGCAAGAATCCATCCTGATGTCAGTGGATCAACTGATGATGTCTTAGTCAGCTCAGACTTCTATAGACTTAGTTGTTTAACAACAAACCCTTATTTCTCATGGTTCTGGAGATGGGAAGTCCTAAATTAAGGGAGCAGCTGATCACTTTCAGGTGAAGCCCCACTTCCTGTCCTTCAGAAGGCCAGCTTCTCACTGTGTCCTCACAAAGCAGAGAGAATGAGCAATCTTTCTGGTGTTTCTTCTTATGAGGACATTGATCCCCTCACGAGGGCTCAGTTCTCATGACTTCCTCTAAATCTAATGGCCATGGCACGTGTATACCTATGTAATAAACCTGCACATTCTGCACATGTACCCCATAACTTAAAGTATAATTATATATATATATATATATAATCTAGGAATAATAAAGACCCTACCTCCAAATACCATTGCACTGGGCATGAGGTCGGCAACATACGAATTTGGGGGGAACGGAAACATTCAGTCCATGATAGATAGATAAACAGTAAATAAATACATGGAAAGAAGGGAAAGATTTTCCCTGTTGCAGAAATCAAGTAACTTATCATTCTGATGAATGTTGAAGCAGTGGTGGAGTTAAAAGATCATCATGTATCAAACATTAAAATTCAGTCCAAAGGATTCATCTGTGGATTTGAAATTGATTTAATTTTGGCGAGTCACAGGATATTTATTTTTTTGTTTTGGATCAAGGTCTCTTTCCATATTGCCCAGGCTGGAGTGCAGTGGTGTGATCATGGCTCACTCCAGTTTCAACCTCCTGGGCTTCAGTGATCCTCTCACCTCGGCCTCCCAAGTAGCTGGGGCCACAGGCATGTGCCTCCCCCACCCCACCCCATGGATAATTTTAAAATTTTTGTAGAGATAGAATCTCACCATGTTGCCCAAGATGGTCTCAAACTCCTGGGCTCAAGCAATCCTCCCACTTTGGCCTCCTAAAGTGCTAGGATTATAGGTATGAGCCACCATGCCTGGCTATGGGTGTTTAAACGGTCTCAAAGTATCTCCTCAAAAGGTACCTATTAATGACAAAGAGTATGTGCTAACGTGATAGTAAATAAATCTGGCACTCACTGCGTTAACCAAATGACCAACGGGTCATTTGGCAACGGGACTGCTTGTAGCATTCACAAATGGGAAAAATACTATAAGCATTGTTTTATACTTCACTTTTTTTGAGACAGGGTCTCACTCCGTCACCTAGGCTGGAATGTAGTGGTGTGATCATAGCTCACTGCAGCCTCGATCTCGCAGGCTCAAGTCATCCTGCCACCTCAGCCTCCCAAGTAGCTGGGACTACAGGTGCACACCACTATGCCAGGCTATTTTTTTTAAATGCTTTGTAGAGTTGGGGTCTCCCTGTGTTGCCCAGGGTGGCCTCTAGCTCCTGGTCTCCAGTGATCCTCCCCCCTTGGCCTCCCAAAGTGCTGGGATTGCAGACATGAGTCACAGTGCCCAGCCTTACTTCACTTTTTTGACTTAGCCATAAACCTTGATCGTTCCTAGATGATTGTTCCTTGGAGATTGTTGTATCTCAGCAAATGCAGAGCTACCTCATTCTTTCTAATGGCTGTATACTACTGCCTAGTATGGATACTACACAACTTTTGTTTGCTTTTTTAAAAAAAAATTTTTTTAAATTTTTAAAAAATAAAAATTATCTTTATTTAACTTGAACAATGTAATGTTTACACACACACACACACACACACACACACACACATTGTGAAATACTCACTCAAGCTAAGTGACATATTCATTGCCTTATAAAGTTACCACTTTTTTCTGTGTTGGGAGAACACTTAAGATGTACTCTTTTAGAAAATTTCAAGTATGCAAATAGAGTATAATTAGCTATGCAAAATTGCCATACTGTACATTAGATCTCTAGAATTCATTCATCACACATACTTGAAATGTTTTATCCCTTAACCAATCGACCCAGTTCTACCCCATGTTCCCCTAGTAGCAATATTCTACTCTTACTATGAGTTAGATCTTTATAGAGGCCACCTATAAGTGAGCTCACTCAGTGTCTTTCTGTTTCTGACTTATTTCACTTAGCAAAATGTCCTGCAGCTTCCATGTTTTACAAATGGCAGGATTTTCTTCTTTTTAAAGGTGGAATAATATTCTTCTGTGTGTGTGTGTCGGGAGTGGTGGTGGTTGTGTGTGTGTAAACAGAGAGAAGGGGGATTTGACTGTGATAAAAGAGCTACATTTGTGGAATATGGGTGAAAAGTAACTGAGAATTCTTTGCACTATTCTGATAACATTTTTAGGCCTCAAATTGTAGCAATAATTTGTATATAATATATAATATCTATTAAAATAGATGTTATATAACATATATTAATAATATATAACATCTATGTAAATACATATTATATATAATCTATTAATAATATATGATATATATGCAATTATATATTACATATAACTGATATATAAATGAGACTTTCTCCTGTCTTTCACAACATGTCTGTTTTTCCCCATGTTAACGCTCAGCTGTCTCCTGTAGAAAATAAAAAGCAATATAACGACATAATAATACTGGTAGTGCATACAAAGAAGCTGTATGGCTGAAGCTCTGCCCAAGAGCAGACGGCCTGCATCACCTATTAAACCAGAAGCACCCATTCCCCAGAACAGACACCTGGTATTGACAGGACTCTTGTGCCCCGCCCCCACTCCAGCACCTGAGGCTCTTCCTGCTCATTTGCTTGGTGTCTGGGTGATGCTCCCCAGAGGCGAGGGTGGCACTTGTCCCATGCCACCTTTATCTCTTTCCTGTTGGGCTTACCGCTGGTCTTGGATGATGATTCGCAGGGTCATTATCGTCTTACTTGCTGTAGCCATAATTCTGTTGGATGGAAAAATACACACGTAGGTATATAGGTACATGTGTGTGTGTGTATATACATTTATTATTATACTATATTTATTATTATTTTATATATATATATTTTATGATAAGATACCTTATTATGATAAGATATATAATGATATAAACTCACACCTCTGAGTTTACTTTAGTTTTTATTTTGTTCCTCCTACTCCCAAAATATAATAGCATCATATATAGATAGGTAGATAGATAGATAGATAGATAGATAGATAGATAGATAGATACACACACACACACATACACACACATACATATAAGGCCATATGTTTATACATCATGCAAGTAGGTAATACAAATATTTTTCTGTGCATGCATATATGTACACACACACACACACACACACACATATATATGTATATATATACGTATAAAAAATGAGGTAGAGAAAGTGTGTGCACCATTGAGCCAGTCCCCAGGGAAAAAGATACACACTCCTACCTTTCCCTTTGGGGAGCTGTGGTAAGGGTTTTGGTTGGTGCTTTTCCTTTAAAAAGCGCCTTGTATCTCCACCATTTCTCCAAGGTCATGAATTTTCTGTTTACAAATATTTATTGGGAACAAGATCACTTTCTGCTTCAGGGACTCTAGTGTGATGTAAAACTCAACCCCATGAGTCCGAGGGTCATGGGTTGATGTGATTTGAGCCCTGGGGGGCAGTCCCTAGGTGCTGCAAGGCAGAACTGGGGACGCTGTGCTGGCTTTGTCAGTTCAGGGGCTTTGACATCAGGAGGAAGCAGGTACATGCTGAACATACAGGTAAGGAGGATGATGGTGACCACACACTTGAAAGAAACACAAACAGCATCGTGGGATAACATGGGTGGTTGATGCTTGGGTGTAAAGTATGCAGACCTCCCTCCTGTGAAGAAGAAGACAAGAAGGCAGGTCTGTCTGCTCTAAAATAAGAGATGCTGGCAGAGCTCAAAGTCTGTACATGTGGCACTTAGTACCTGATTCTAAAAAGACGGCCCTTGGGTTATGACAGAGGCCTCCTCCTGGTTACCGCAGGGATTCCTCTGGCAGCCTGGGACCTGCTCCAGTGCTGTGGATATGTCTGGAGAACCATCAGGGTGACGGCAGGGCTGTGGAGCATCTACGGCTTGCTGTGCCTTCATTACATGGAAGTCACACCCCAGTGACATGCCTGGACTTTCAGGGGCTTAAATCAAAACTGCAGAGGTCAGTGTGGTTTTGGCTACAAAGGTGACCAACTCCCTTCTGCTTCCCAGAGGCCCATGTACCAGTGAGAAATGTCTTGTTAGGCTCTGGAAACCTCTGTGATTAATTATTATTTTATTCCTTCTGTTACCAAAATATAACAGCATCATTCTCTGTGTACTCCCAGACAGAGTCCACTGAAGCCAGGAGATGATGCCTCCCTACAAACTGACCTTCTGTGCTATAATTTTTTTTTGAGACAGAGTCTCACTCTGTTGCCAAGGCTGGAGTGCAATGGCATGATCTCGGCTCACTGTGTCCTCCGCCTCCTGGGTTCAAGTGATTCCTCTGCCCTGTCCTGTATTTTTTTAATCCACAAGAGAGCACTGAAATGGGTGAAATGTTCTTTGGAGCTTGCAAAGGCAGAACATTTCTGCCTATGGATGATTTTCAAAGTATTGATCACATGGTATTGCGGGCACAGAGCCGAGAGCTGGTTTCTAGTTCCACCTGCTGTGCTAGCCACTGACACCTCCGCTGATGCATTTGGGTGCAGGTATCCCAGAAGAGGAGCCCCACGAGGAGACGAGAGATGACTGGATGACACGCCAGGGTACCTGGGGCAGCAGCTGCTACCCAAAAGCAGCACAGATCGTCCACTTGCGCGTCAGGCCTGCTTCACCCGAGGGAGGGTGCTGCATTTGAGTGGAGGCGGGGAACAGCCCAAGATGACTTGTAAGTGATTCTTCTTGGCAGGATTGTTGGCCACATGATGGCAAAAATGCCTTCCAGCTATCTGCTGCTCAAGTCTCAGTTCTGTACATGCGTCTTTACTCTTTCTTGGTCATCTAGATACCAAATGAAAGTCAATCCCAGTAGCCACTTGGGTGCTTGCCTTCCCTGGGCATCTTGGTTTTCTTTCCTGGAACTTCACAGGCTCTTGTTCTCCATCTCCCCGCTTTAACACCCCTCCCCTGCAACACATACTCTAGCACGTTACTTAGTGCTAAAAGCTCAAGCACAACTGCTATTTTCTTCCACCTTCACAACAAATATTTCTGCTTCTTATGCTTTTTTAGAGAGCAGTCACCCTTCCCTGCTCCCCACCAGGAAACTCCAAGACAAGAGAGAGATGAGTCTCAGGAAGAAAAATTGGCTGCTGCAGCAAATTGGAGTAAATGGAATTCAGACACTTAGGCTGGGTGAGTTTTCCAGGAAAGAGGGACATTCCAGAAATCAGTGTCCTCATGGCTGGGTGCATCTGGAATTCCAAGGATAAATTGGTCCCCAAAGAGTGATGCTCAAATAGGAACATCATTTGGAAAGAGTGCACTGCGACAGACCCTCGTGTGTACCAAGGAGCCCATGTCTACACAGGAGAGTCATACATCAGCTACCGGAGCACTGACCCACTTTTGGATTTTTTAAAAAATAACTTTTTTAGGTTTTCTTGTTATTATTATTATTAATCCATTCCAGCAAGTCTCAACCTCAAGTTACTTTTTTAAATAAAATGCAGCATTACTTCATCACTCACCACTCAATAGTACAAAAATCAAACACACACATATGCCCTAGAATGGCTGAAAAGAAACTAAAAAAGCAGAAAATATTGAGTGCTGGCAAAGATGTAGGAGACATCACAAATACTGTCATTGGGAGGTTAATTGGTACAAATATTTGCCAAAATGTCTGTTAAAGTTGAATTGAGGTTTACTCCCTGTGGTAGATGGAATACTGGCCCTCCAGTGATGTTCACATTGTATCCGAAGCCTGGGAGTATATAATTTTCCAGGGTACAAGTTTTCTGCAAAGGTGACTAGCTTAGGACCTTGAGATGGCAGATGATCCTAGGTTATCTTACTGAGCTCAATGTCATCACAAAGATCCTTGTAAAAGGGAGGCAGGAAGATCTAAGTCAGAATAAGGGGGAGGTGACAACAAAAGAGATGAGAATCATGCACTTTGACAGTGGAGGAAGGGGCCAGAAGCCAAGGAATGTGGGCACCTCTGGAAGCTGGAAACATCAAGGAAACACAGTCCTTTAGAGCCTCCAGAAGGAAGCAGCCTCCCCCACACTTTGTTTTTCACCCTTAAAGCTACAGCTCTGTCCTCCAGAACTATAAGGTAATACATTTGTGTTATTTTAAGCTATGAAGTATGCAGTAATTTGTTACAGTGGCAATAAGAAAGTAATATGCCCTCTGACTCAGAAGTTCAAATTCCTCACTCTGAAACAAACAAAACAAAGAAATAAACCCCAAAACTATACTCAAGAGAAACACATTCAGGTGTTCACCCAAAGACACCTCCAAGCATGTTCATGGCAGGATTGTCGTAATAGTCCAAACTGGAAATGACTCCAGATGCTCGTAAACAATAGAACAAATAACTGCAATGAGGCACAGTCATATAATAGCATACTGTTTAGGAATAAGAATGGCCAAACCTACAACTATATACAACAGCACAGATGAAAGTCCTAAAATTTTGTTGAAAGAGGAAAGTGATAAACTTTTGCTGTGTCCCCACCAAAATCTCATCTTGAACTGTAGTTCCCCCATGTGTGGTAGAAAGAACCCCCCGGTGGGAGGTAATTGAATCATGGGAGCGGTTACCCTCATGCTGTTCTTGTGATACTGAGTGAGTTCTCATGAGATCTGTTGATTTTATAAGGGGCTTTTCCCTGACTTCACTCTGCACTTCTCCCTGCTGCCACCATGTGAAGAAGGATGTATTTGCTTCCCCTTCCACTATGATTATAAGTTTCCTGAGGCCTCCCAAGCCATGCTGAACTGTAAGGCAATTAAACCTCTTTCCTTTCTGAATTTCCCAGTCTTGGGTATGTCTTTACTAGCAGCATGAGAAAGGACTAATGCAGGAATTCAGACACAGAAGAGAACGAAGTAACCTCCAAATCCGGCAGAGCTACGCCATGCACGATGTTGGAGTCAGTACCATGTTACCGAGAAAGCCATAAATAGACATAGACATGAGGAATGAGTCTGGTGTTCTAGTAATATTCAATTTCTTGCTCTGAGTATATCAGTTTGTGAAAATTTGTCATGCTGTACACCTATGTGCACTTTTCTCTATGTTATAAATGGACTTTTTGCATGTATCTCAGGATTTGGTAAAAAGTTTAAAAAACAGATACCGTATTTTAATATGGATTCAAGTCAAAGACACAGAGGCTCCACCTCTGTGCAGGCTTAGTGGGAACCCTGGTGGTCAGGTGCAGTGACACTAGTTGAATCCCTGAGGGGCCTCTTCCCTTCACATCCCATTATCCCTTATGTCTAAAGCTACACTGTTGAATTTTGGGTTTCAGGATATCCTGAGAACCTTGAACTTGGCCATGATAGAGGAGGGAGCTTCTTAGCAGAGTCTCAGAACCCAGATGGGCATCTCTGCTCTTCCACCAAATATGGGCATCTTGTTGGCTGCCAATGAGAGGTAGGTCTCCCCAGAGAATAAGGAGAAGGAAATCAGCCAAACTACAGTCTTCCCAGCTCCCTGACAATAGCGATAAGAGACTGAGGGGCTCAGAGACTCAGAGTCTGTACTGCAAATCCCTTCCTCTTGTTCCAAGTCAACAACTTTTATTTAGCTTGGCGGCAAGCAAAGAAACAAAACCACCAACTCACTTTGTGAAAATGCATCTGAATTTTTCTGCCTGATCCTTGTCCACCCGTGTTTGAAGTGCCTTCAGCCTTTGTTGTGTGTTTTGCACTCAGTGGGTAAGTCCAGTCTTTGTTTGCCTTGGGAAGAGAAGGGAGGAAAAAGCACCAGGTAGAGCCTTGAAAGAGACAATGTGAAACGGCTTTCCACTCATTCCTAACATTTAAAGAGTACTTTGAGTGTCCGGTGCATGTGGCACTTGGAATATGCAGAGGAACAGGGCTCTGTCTAGACTAGTGGGTCTCAAATTGATCTTGCCACAGGTCATGACCATGCATCACCTTTCTTAAGTTCCTGCTTTGCAGTAGAAAAAGAGCTTCCTAACAAAAGTTCACTGAGCAGCTCCTACATGGTAAGTACTGATCTACGCACCACACATTTATTGGTTGATTTAGTCTTTGCAAGACACCTTAATTTCTCTGAGTCTCGATTTCCTTGCATTTAAATGAGAATGATAACAACGCAACTCCAAAAAGTTTTTGTAATGAGACAAAAATAACTTAACGTACAGAAAGTGCCTGGAAGAGGGATTGGTACATTTTAGGTTCTCAGGGAATTACAGATGATATTTTTATGGCTCTAAAAGTTAAACGCCATGTATAATCCAGAGACGATACCGCAGAGTCTCAGCCTTCTTCTCTCTGTAAGTGTCCTTCAGATCCTCTGACTCCAGCAGGATCAGAGGCACCTCTTACCTCTGGAGCTGATGGATCCAGCGTGACTCTTTGGTTCTGGCAGAAAAGTCCTTTAACATCAGGAAGAGCAAATGCCTCTATTGGCTGAAGTAAATTATTTTAAATCTTTTTTTCCCCATAAAGACTTCTGTAGAACTGCTTCGGTAGAACTGCTTTAGATGTTTTGTTTGTTGATTTATTTTGTTTTGTTTCTGAGTCATTCATGCAGCATTTATGTTTCTTAGTGTTACGGACTTCTCTTTGGCAAGACATCTGTCTACAGTCACTTATGTATGGTTTGAGACGCATACTTGACTTCACTCTTAAGCATGCACTTGATTGGTTTAAGTCACTGATTCGCAGCTGGGGGCAATTTTGCACATCCCAGGCATTTGGCAATGACTAAAGACAATTTTGCTTGTTACAACTGTGGGGGCTGCAATAGGCATTGAGTGAGTAGGGGCCAGGAGTGCTGAAAAACAAGCTGCAATGCACAGGTCTGACCCTGCAACGAAGATTTACTTGTCCTCAAGTATGTCATGAAGTGGAGAATTGGCTGTGTGAACAACCTGCTCTGACCCCTTTGAGTGAGCAGTACATTGACATATACAGACATGTTTTCTCAGGACTTATTTGGAATATTTTCTGTACACCCTCTTGCCACTCACATTGTGTTTTCATCTACCTGGCACCCCCACCCACCCTGTCTACAGTGGCATGACTCACTCATCTCCGTCAGATCCTTGGGCACGTGGCACTTTCTCCATGAGACCATCCCTACCCGCACTCCATGATTGCTATCCTCCGTTCATGGTCTGTTTCTCTCTTCAGTGGTCAGCAGTAACATTCTGCACAATTTTACTCTCTTTTTTATTTTCTCTAGTCCATAGGTCCCTCCCTGGTGCTGAGAAATGTGCCTGGCTCATGAGGAACTTAATAAATACTGTTCGAATGATGATCTGTGAGATGGCAGTGCTCTCTGGACACCCTGAGAGTCTGCAGATACAGTGACCAACCACGCCGGGCTGCAGAGGACTGAGGAGGTTCTTCATATGCAGGATTTTCAGCACTTAAAGGGAACAGTCCAAGGCAAACCAGATGAGTAAGTCACTCTATGGGACTCTAAGGGCTCAAGGGTCAGCAAGAGGCTACTAAAAACCACCAAGACTAGAGCAGGGGAGGCATGAAAATGCTGCCTACCAATGGTCATCACACCTAAAAGCATAGTAGAATAATTTGGCAAGCTGGTTGTATTACTCAGGGTTCTCTAGAGGGACAGAATTAATAGGATCTGTATCTATCTATATCTATCTATCTATATAGACAGAGTATATATATATAGAGAGAGTATATATATATATATATGTACTATTAACCAATATATATTACAGAAATGAGCCACCACACCCAGCTAGATCTCTGTCATTTTTTAATTGGGTTGCTTATTGTTGAGTTTAAGGGTTTATTTCTATATTGTTGGATAGAAATCCTTTACCAGATGCATTTTGCAAATATTTTCTCCAAGTATTTGACTTTATAAAAATTATATATGTATATAATTTTTAAAATACATATAATACATAGACACATTTATTAAGTATTAATCACACAATCACAAGGTCCCACAATAGGCTCTCTGCAAGCTAAGAAGCAAGGAGAGCCAGTCTGAGTCCCAAAACTGAAGAACTGGAGTCCGATGTTTGAGGGCAGGAGGCATCCAGCTTGGGAGAAAAGATGTCAGCTGGGCTGCTAGGTCAGTCCAGTCTTTTCACATTTTTCTGCCTGTTTTATATTCTAGCCAGACTAGCAGCTGACTGGATGGTGCCCAGTTGGATTAAGGGTGGGTCTGCCTTTCCCAGCTGACTGAGTCTAATGTTAACCTTTTTTGGCAATACCCTCAAAGACACTTCCAGGATCAATACTTTGCCTCCTTCAATCCAATCAAGTTGACACTCAGTATTAACCATCACACTGGTCAACCAAACAGATTTCTGGATTGATTTCCCCCAGATTCTGATTCAGATTTTCTGGGACAGGGCCCCAGAATTGGTATTAATATGTAAATAAACAGCTCCTCAGGCCTTCAGACTACCCCTAAAGAAATTCTGCTTGGGACTAATCCCTTCACCAGGCACAGTCCATAAAAATCGCACTTTGCCAAGGAGACTAAGACAAAGTAGCATCTGAAATTCAGCAGACATTCTGAGACAGCCCCAGCCCCGGGAACCAAAGCACTTTCAGGATGTGATTAATGACACCAGCAGAGACACTTTTAATTTGGATTCTTCAGCAAACCGCATTCTCTGTGATAAATTAATCACGAGCAGAAAGAGAGAGGCGTGCGACTCCCCCCAGGGAGCCAAGAGGCTGGCAAGGCACTCTCCACGGAAAGCTTATTCCAGAACAAGGCATGCAGTGTGGGGGCAAGATTCCAGAGAGCCACACAGAGGAGAGGAGGCCCTCCGTGCTGGACTCACCTGCAGGTCTACAGAGCAAAGGGGATGTCTCCGCAGCCTACACTGCCAGGACAGCCCCCTTTTCTAATCACACAAGCATGTGCCTCTTGGAGATGCCTAGTTTTGGTTTCTGAAGGATGAAGTGAATTAGAATCATCTTGAGAAAAAATTAAGTAGTGCTAGAAAAGCATATCCACTAGGCAGACGTGTGATAAAGTACTCATTTTAATTCTGAATATTCAATCTATGAAGGAGAAACTCTGTACCTGTGAACTTTTCCAAATGCACAGTGACATCTCTGATATTTCCTACCCTTTACTTGTTCATTCACGTCTCTTTTAATTTTTTCTTCTAAGAAAGCTGAACTCTAGGCAAATTTGTGCCTTGATATATACACATATGTGTGTGTGTATATATGTATACACACACACATATAGTATTTTTGTATTTTTCTATAAATCTAAAA